>VDFB02109051.1:0-137513 GCA_007258455.2 Sequoia sempervirens | reverse complement strand
GGATATCCATTCCAAACGGATATCCGTTATTAACTCCTTTGGATATTGATGCCCCGTGAAAAATCAATATGGTGTTGCATAATGGATATCCCATATTAACAGATATCCGTTTTTAGCGGATATATGTTTTGTTCTTTCATTTTCAAACAGAGACAATGTATTAAATATAATATACAATATATAATATGTATTCTATGATATATAATATATAATATATATTGTATAATTTATATAATAAAATATATTATATAATATATAATATATATTATAATATATATTATATATATATTATAATATATAATATATAATATATTATATATTATATATATACAATAAATTTATGATATAATAAATGAATATCCATTAATAACGGATATTAGTTAGTAATGTATATCTATTTTTTATCCAATTAATTGAAGCCACATGGGAATATAATATACTTCCATGAAACAGATATCCGTTTGTAACGGATATCCGTTTCTTTGAAGACTTTATAACGTGAATCCTTCCTCATTTTCATGAACCAGTCCTCATTTTGGCGACGCAACAGTCAAGCAGCGACCTCCAAGTATGTTGGTTTTGCATTTTTTCAATTTTTTTTGCTAATTAGTGATAAATTTAAGATTTTTTTTGCAATCTTTGTAGATTTTTGGAATTTTTTTATTTCTATTTAAAGTTACAAAAAAAATTGAAACCCTAGTTAGTGAAAAACAAAAAAAAACATCAAACAAAAAAATGGAACCTTTATTACTAGAAAAAAAACAAAAAATTGAACCTAGCATACTAAACAAACATAAAATAGAACTTTCATTACCTCCTTTCTCCATTTTTTTAAATTGTTTTACATTCTTGTCTATTTTTCATTATTCTTTATCACTTATTTTCAAGTTTCTTAAATTCTTGCTTTGTTTCTTATTTTTAAATTAGTATTTCTTTGCTAAACAATTTGTTTTTTATTATTTTTTTAATTGTTTAGACTCTCCTCAGCTCTCAAAATAGAAAGGATCCTTGTTGGAAGTGCTCTAAATTTCCAATTCTTGGTGAATCTGGATCCATTGTTAGTACTGACCAGACAAAACTTGTCCTTGCAACCATAGGGAAATGGGCGAAGTGAATGGGTAATAATCGATGTGCTATGTAGGAGGCTATTATATTGAATCATATACAAATGATAGCCTCCCACACAACCTATCAATTATTACCCATTAACTTTTCTCATTTCCCTATGGCTGCAGGGACAAGTTTTGTTTAACCATTACTAACTATGTATACAGATTCACTTAGTATTGGAAATTTGGAGCGTAACACTTCCACCTTTGTTGAATCAATTTGGAGCTTAACACTTCCACCTTTGTTGAATCAATTTGGAGCTTAACACTTCCACATTGCAGCAAGGTAAAAATTTAATGTATTTTTCAATGAGATTTCGCATCACTTTAACAATTATTTGTTTTCCATTTACACGCCTTAGACATAAATGAGCTTTACACATTTTTTCATTTGTATTCAATTAATTCATTTATATTGAATGGTTTAAGGGGATTTTAAACATGTATCTTACATTTTTCAATTACAAATTTAATGCAGGTTCACTTATATCTAAATCATGGATCCACGCCCTCCAACTCCAACCACTCCAGCTCCACCCACTCCACCTTGAAACCCCCCACCTCCACCACCTGCACCTGATGGTGCTTTCTTTCAAGAAAAATTCGATGTGAATGTTAGAACCATTCAGGATCAAGTTAACACTATTCAAAACGAAGAATGTGTTCACCCATTATTGAGGCATTTTGCATAAAAAATGCAAACTATTGTTTATGCGTGTAGGTCCATGGAAGTGGATTTAGACGAGCATCAATGATGGCTAGAGGAAAGGAGACAGTCCCAATCTAAAGAGGAAAACACAAAGAAATGAATAGATGCAACTGAGAGCCACAAAACTTTATTAAGACAATGATCTTATATTTATAAAAAAATTGATCTTGGATGGATATTTTATATAAAAAATTGTTGGATGGATATTTTATAAAGAATTTGGTTGGATGGATATTTTTAGTGTTGAATTTATGAATATTTAATAGTATAAATATTAAATAATCTATTAATTTAGTGTTTGTTAATGTATATAGTGTGTATATATAGTGTTTATTCATGCATCATGGTTGACTGATGATTTATTTGTTGATCATAATCATTATATAGATTTCACATGAACAATCTAATTAACATGTATCTTGATGTCTTCTAAGGATTTTGTTTGAAAGTTTCATAATGTTCTTGTTTATGTACCATGATTGGAAGATAGTGATTCTTATTCATGATGATTTTATGGTCTTTTACATGAATGATCTAATGACATGTTATTAAACTTGAAGGTTTTAATGGCATGAATGTTGAATTGAGTTGTAATGATTTTTTTTTATGGTTGTATCACTTCTTATTCTAGAGCCCATCCCAACACGGGAAAACACTCTTCCTCTCAACTCTCTCTCTCCCTCTCTCCCCCTCTCTCCCTCTCCTCTCTCTCTCCCTCTCTCCCTCTCAATCTCCCCCTCTCACCCAAGTCTTTCTCTCTCTCTCTCCCTCCCCCTCCACTCACCTCTAAACTATATATATATATATATATATATATATATATATATATATATCATATATATATATATATATATCCATATATATATATATATATGTATATATATATATATGTATATATTTCTCCTTCCCTCTACTCTGCCTCCTCTCTCCCTCTTAGCGCTCTCTCCCCATCCCTCTCAGGTCTTTCACTCCCACTTCTAAGGTCTTTATCTCTCCCTCTCTCTCAAGTCCCTCCCAATCCCTCCCTCTCTCTCTTTCTTGTGAATTGGTTGCACATCAATAATTTTGTCAGCGGTGGTACATTTTCCTTGGTCTTATTAATATTTAGCTGCTTTTAAGTTTTCTTTACAACTCATCTTCTTTGGTGGGAAAATTGATGGGAGATCCTGTCATTATTAATATTTAGCTGCTTTTAAGTTTTCTGTAAGCATTTATAAGGCCATACGAGTTATATTTCAACTCCTGCCATTATTGCATGTGATGGGAAACCTATCTAATAATAGTGTTACTTGATATAGGATAAGATTGATGTGACAACCTTTTTCTAATTCTACTTAGAAAAATCTCGTCTCGTTTTCAAAGGGAGACAATGTATTAAATATATAATATATATTATATATATTATATATTATATATAATATATATTACATATATTAAATATTATATTATATAATATATAATATAAAATATATTATACGTCCCTCTCCCCCCCCTCTCTCTGCCTCTCTCTCAAGTCCCCCCATTCCCTCTCTCTCCCTCTCTTTCTTGTAAATTGGCCACACATCAATAAATATATAATATATACTATGTATTAAATATATTATATAATATATATTACATAATATTAATATAATATATATTTCATATATTTATACTATATGCTATATATAATAATTAATATGTATACTATATATAATATATAGTATACTATACAAAAAATATGTACTATATAGTATAATATAATAATATATATTATATATTATATTATTATATAATATATATTATATAATATATATTATAATATTATATATTAATATATAATATAATAATATATAATATAATAATACATAATATATAATATACTATATAATATATTATATATAATACATATTATATAATATATGTATTATAAATAATATAAAAAATATAATTAACGGATATCCGTCTGGTAACAGATATTTGTTTGGGATTAGGCTTGGGATTTCCTAACTTGGAAACTCAACCCAAAAAATATGTTTTTGAAAATTTGTTTAGTTTTCGGCAGTTTGCCCTTGTGGCTGACAACTTTATTTTTACCCGAATTTCATCAAACGAAAAGGGTTTATAGAAAAAATTGGTAGCTTTCCACCACTATAACTTTTTCCTTATTTTGAATTAAATAAATAATTATTATTGATTTTCTACCTACATTACGTCTAAAGTCCTAATTGACAGGCTGATTGAAAAACTTCTATAACTTTCAAACTAAACATTTTTCGAATCTACAAGATGCACCACATTCTATGCTTCACATACTATAGGATTAAAAAAATTGAATTTCATAATTTTTTGACCAAGTTATGGTGGTCAGACATAGACGTTTTAATAATTCTAAAAAGTTCTAGTAAAAAAATCATAACTAATTATTAATGTGGAAAAAAATTACAAAAAAAAATCTAGCACATCCGGACATGTGTCCTCTACTTATATTTAAAAATTTAGAAAAAAATATTATGTTTTTCTTGTACTTAGGGTGGTTATACACACACCTGCGTCTTATCTTTTTCCTGAAAATTTAGTACCAATGCATTGAAATTTCAAATTTTCTCAAAAAAAATTTACTTTTTTCAAAAAAAGGACTAGTAGCCTAGAAACTACATTCAATTTTCTACAACTTTTGTTTTACATATTTTTCAAATTATGTTAATAACCTATTCAAATTTTTATGTCAATTTTCCTAACTCTAATTTTCTAAATTTTCATTGCCACTTAGAGGCCTAGTTTGGACCCCCATGATCCTACACATACCCCTAAGGAGGCATGTTCTGGTATTCATCCTTCCATTTGGCATGACTTAACATGAGGAGCAAAAACAAATATAGCAAGGCATTGAAATAAACAAGTGAAGGTTGAACCACGCGATGAGTGGTTCAACCTACAACTTTGTATGTGGCGTAGGAGTGTAACGTGCATAACAATATGTAATTACTTCTACAATTGCAATAAAAAATGTATTATTTTTGGAAGATACATTGGTTTTGGTGCATGTGTATGTTTTAAAGGAGAGGAAGGGTTAGAGGGAAACAAAAACCTTTAATGAGAACCTTGTATATTAAAAAAAGTGCATCCATTACTGCCAGCAACGCGAAAAATGATAACATGTTTGTTGCATCTGTTGACAAAAAAATGAACTAGTAATGCATAGAATGGGGAAAGGTAGAAAGGTGTAAAATGTCCTATCAACCATGATGAAAGACAATGTAGGTTGGAAAACATAGCGTGTAGTTGAATCTCCAAACAAACATAAAGACTGCAAGTAAATTCGCAACCCTACATGTAAATATAACTAAGATTTCAGAGTATATGGGGTGTACAAACCTCTTTTACCTGAGGAAGCACATCCATCCATTTAGGGTGACTTAATATGTGCAACAAAGGCACATTTGGAAATTCATGAAATAAACAAGTGAAGGTTGTACCACTCGATGAGTGGTTCAACCTGCAACTTTGTATGTGGCGTATGAGTGTAATCATGTGCATAACACTATGTAATTACTTCTATAGTTGCAACAACAGATGTATTATTTTGGGAAGATACATTGGTTGTGGTGAATGTGTATTTGTTGTGGTGCAACCAAAACCTTTTATGACAACCTTGTATGTAAATAATAAAATGTTGCATCAATTGCAACTAGCAACACCAAAATAATAAAATGTTTTTTGAATTTGTTGACAGAATTATGAATCAGTAATGGAGTGAATCGGGAAAGGCATAAATGTGTAAATTTTCCTATCAACCATCATGTCAACCAATGTAGGTTGGAAAAAATAGTGTTTAATTGAACCTCCAAGCAACACCAAAATACATTGGTTGTGGTGCATGTGTATGTGTTAATGGAGAGGAAGGGTTAGAGTGCAACCAAAACCTTTTATGACAACCTTATATGTAAATAAATGTGCATCCATTGCAGCTAGCAACACCAAAATAATAAAACATTTTTTGCATTTGTTGACAAAATCATGAATTTAGTAATGGAGTGAATCAGGAAAGGCATAAATGTGTAAATTTTCCTATCAACCATCATGTCAACCAATGCAGGTTGGAAAAAATAGTTTCTAGTTGAACCTCCAAGTAGACATAAAGACCACAAGTAAAATCACAACCTCACATGAAAAAAAACTAAGACCTCATAGTATAAGGGGTGTACAAACCTGTTTTACCTAAGCAGGCATGTTGTGATATCGAGCCTTCCATTTGGGGTGACTTAACATGACCAACAAAAACGTATATGACAATTCATGAACTAAAAAAGTGCAGGTTGAACAACACGATGAGAAGTTCAACCTGCAACTTTATATGTAGCCTATAAGTGTAACATGAATAATAATATGTAATTACTTCTATGGCTGCTAGCATTGCCAAAAGAAAACAAAATATTATTTCCATCTGTTGATAAAAAAAATGAATCAATAAAGCACTTAATGAACATAGGCTAAAACACTTTATTTTTTTGTGCATTTATTTGTGAAACATATGAAGAAAAATAAATTTTAACTGTAAACCACAATTGCAATAAATTGTGAAGCTCAATTGCATTGAAAACCATAGTGAATGAGATAGATACTGTGTTGACTTAAGAGATTCTTCATGCTCTTGATAAATTGACAAAGAAGCATGTGTAGTATGTGTAAAGGTGAAAAAAAAATGCAAATCTAGAGGCAACGGGTTTTATAATTTATGAAATTGAAAAGGAATTTGCTCTAAAAACGCTTGAAAACAAGGAGATCAAACTTAATGAGATAGATGTTTTAACTGAAGAGATTGTTACCACTCTTGAGAAGTTGAGGAAGGAGCACATGCAGTATGTGCAATGGCAAAATCACAATGCAAAAGTGGATAAACTTGACAAATTTTGTATTACATGTGAATTTGTTTGAGCAGAGAAAGTGAAAGATGGTGCTATAACTGGATTTGAACTAGTGAAGTCAAACATTTGTGAACATAAAACTAAACACGACTAGCAAAAGAACATCAAGCACAAAAGTAAAAATTCCACCCTTCAACTTACAACAAGCAAAAATATATAAAATACAACCCACAGTGTTTTCCAACATGCGTATAGTTTATTAATTTGAGAAAGTTGAAACACAATTTTTAGTCTACTTAAGACTTGTTATATATTTTGAAGATGTTATTTTCATTACATTTGTATTGTGTAAACAACAAAAGGTTTTAATTACAATCATATTGTCTATATAATAGAAGGTTGGAAAACATAGTGTGTTAAGAAACCTGCAACCCACGTACTGTTGAAAAACCATCTATGTATAAGAACACAATTGGTTGGTCACCCCTTAGCTAAATATGGTTACTTTTATGTATCCTCCGGTTGCAACTCCTCCCCAAATTCTTCACCCTTTAGCTTTGTACAAGCTCAACAAACTACTCGCAATCCACTATGTTTTCCTACTTGCTATATTTTAATGATATGACAAAATCCAAACGCAATTCATACTATAAGTAATAGTCTTGGTAAATTTTCAAGGTTCCTTTTCTTACATTGGTACTGTAAGGTTTTCATTACACTCATTTTGTCTATTGATAATTCAATGTTGGAAAATGTCATGGGTTGACGAACTTGAGATCTTCTTAATACTTCAAGAGCCAGCAGGTACTAGAATGTATGAAATGAATAAGGAAACATCCCTACAAACACTTGAAAAGAAACAAACCAAACTGTATGAGATATATAATGTATTGATTGAAGAGATTCTTCCTGCTCTTGAGAAGTTAAGGAAGGAGGATTTGAAGTATGTGCAATGGGAAAATGACAATGCAAAATTAGATGCAACTGGTACTAGAATGTATGAAATGACAAAGGAATTTGCTATAGAAATACTTGAAAAGAAGCAAACCATAGTGAATGAGACAGATACTGTATTGATTAAAGAGACTCAATGTTGTTGAGAAGTTGAGGAAGGTGTGTGTGTAGTATCCACAATGTGCATATGGTAGTGTAGAACTTGAGCAACAAGTAGTAAAAAGTATGTAATGAAAAAAGAATCTGCTCTAAAAACACTTGAAAAGAAGTAGACCGAAGTGAATAAGATAGATAATGTATCAACTAATGTGATTGTTCTTGCACTTGACAACTTGATGAAGGAGCATTGTACAGTATGTGCAATGGGAAAATGCCAATGCAAAAGTGGATAAAGTCAATAAATTTTGTATTGCATATGAATTTATGCAAGAAAAAAAAGTGAGAGATGATGTTATAAGTGGAGTTGAAAAAATGAAGTAAAAGATTCTTCAACTTAAGAATTCCATGGAACAAATACAATTCGAAATAGATGATAATGAAAAGGCAAAAACAGATCTTAGAGCAAAAAAAGAGAATCAGTTGGCTGGAGACATGAAAGCCCTATGTGAAAAGGTAGACAAGTTTTGTAAATAACTTATCAAACATAAAACATCCACATTCTCTAATCAGAAAGACACTCTCAAAGCTGAGCAAAGAGCACCTGCAAAGCTACACAAAAGTATTGAAAACATTCAAAACTCTATCGAAAAAAGGGATGGTGATGTCCTAAGGGTTGATGAGGAAGCAATTGCTCCAAAGCTACAAATAAAAGATATGAAATAGAAGGTAGAAGCTCATGAAAAGGAATGCTAGGGGGTGATAACAGGTAACAACAATGGGGATGAGCAAAAATGTGTGACTGGTCAACTTGCAAATGCAAAAGCAATAGTTGGAATTGCTGAAACTGAAGTAAAAAAATATAAACACTACAATTAACCACTTGGAAAAGAAATTAAAAGATTAAACGAAAATTTTATCATTGAAATAAAATAATTTTAATTAATGGTGTTGACACACAAATGCAATATAAAAGACAAGAAGTTGAAAAAATAAACACAACAATGGAATGTGTGATTTTAAAGACATTCATACTGTTTTGTAACATTCCATGTTGCAACATCGTAGGTGTTAAGAAGCAAGCAACCCATCGTGAAACAACCCTTTACATTTAAACAAGGAGATTCATATAACTAGAAACCACCATTGTGTTTTCCAAATTACAATTATTTTGTGCACTTTTTTTTTTCAATCATGCAAAATTTAAACACAACAATGGAATGTGTGATTTTGAAGACATTCATACTGTTTTGTAACATTCCATGTTGCAAAATCGTAGGTGTTAAAAAGCAAGCAACCCACCGTGAGACAACCCTTTACATTTAAACAAGGAGATTCAAATAATTGAAATCCACCATTGTGTTTTCCAAATTACAATTATTTTGTGCACTTTCTTTTTCACTCATGTGAAATTTAAACACAATAATGGAAAGTGTGATTTTGAAGACATTCATACTGTTTTGTAACATTCCATGTTGTAACACCGTAGGTGTTAAGAAGCAAGCAACCCACCATGAGACAACCCTTTACATTTAAACAAGAAGATTCAAATAACTAAAAAACCACCATTGTGTTTTCCAAATTACAATTATTTTGTGCACTTTTTTTTCAATAATGTGAAATTTAAACACAACAATGGAATGTGTGATTTTCAAGACATTCATACGGTTTTGTAACATTCCATATTGCAAAACTGTAGGTGTTAAGAAGCAACCAACCAACCATGAGTCAACCCTTTACATTTAAACAACGAGATTCAAATAACTGAAACCCACCATTGTGTTTTCCAAATTATAATTATTTTGTGCACTTTTTTTTTCACTCATACAAAATTTAAACACAACAATGGAATGCGTGATTTTGAAGACATCATACTGTTTTGTAACATTCCATGTTGCAAAACCATAGGTGTTAAGAAGCAAGCAACCCACCTTGAGACAACCCTTTACATTTAAACAAGGAGTTTCAAATAACTGAAAACCACCATTGTGTTTTCCAAATTACAATTATTTTGTGCACTTTTTTCTTTCAATCACGAGAAATTTAAACACAACAATGAAATGTATGATTTTCAAGACATTCATATTGTTTTGTAACATTCCATGTTATAAAACCGTAGGTGTTAGAAAGCAAGCAACCCACCATGAGAGAAACCTTTACATTTAAACAAGGAGATTCAAATAACTGAAAACCAACATTGTGTTTTCCAAATTACAATTGTTTTGTGCACTTTTTTTTCAATCATGCAAAATTTAAATACAATTTCCATGTGTGATTTTGAATATATTCATACTATTTTCTAATATTCCATGTTGCAAAACCATAGGTGTTAAGAAGCAAGCAACCCACTATGAGACAACCCTTTACATTTAAACAAGGAGATTCAAATAATTGAAAACCGACATTGTGTTTTCCAAATTACAATTATTTTGTGCACTTTTTTTTATTCGAATCATGCGAAATTTAAACACAACAATGGAATGTGTGATTTTCAAGACATTCATACTATTTTGTAAAACTCCATGTTGCAAAACCCTAGGTGTTAAGAAGCAAACAATTGTGAGGAAAACTGTTACATTTAAACAAGGAGATTCAAACAACTGAAGACCCACATTGTGTTTTCCAAATTACAATTATTTTGTGCACTTTTTTTTTCAATCATGCGGAATTTAAACACAATGGAATGTGTGATTTTCAAGACATTCATACTATTTTGTAAAACTCCATCTTGCAAAACCCTAGGTGTTAAAAAGCAAGCAACCCATTGTGAGGCAACCCATTACATTTAAACAAGGAGATTCAAACAACTGAGGACCCACATTGTGTTTTCCAAATTACAATTATTGTGTGCACTTTTTTTTTTTCAATCATGCAAAATTTAAACACAATTGAATGTGTGATTTTCAAGACATTCATACTATTTTGTAAAACTCCATCTTGCAAAACCCTAGGTGTTAAGAAGCAGGCAATCCATTGTGAGGCAACCCTTTACATTTAAACAAGGAGATTCAAATAACTAAAGACCCACATTGTGGTTTCCAAAATACAATTATTTTGTGCACTTTTTTTTTCAATCATCTGAAATTTAAACACAACAATGAAACGTTTGATTTTGAAGACATTCATACATTTAAACAAGGACATTCAAATAACTGAAATCCCACATTGTGTTTCCCAAATTACAAATTACAAGGTGTTGTAAAACCCTCTACAACCGAATTGGTTAGCACCCCACACCTTGATTTGGTCAGTTTTCTCCTCTGACTCCTCCACGTGCACTCCAAACTTCAGCTTACAATGTGTAGACTGCAAAAAAGCACCTTGATTTGGTCGGTTTTCTCCTCCAACTCCTCCACATGCACTCCAACCTTCAACTTTCAACGTGTAGACTGGAAACTCATTGTGTTTTCACCATTATTTCTCCAAACCAAAAATGCACATGTCAATCTGCCTCCAATTGTCCCATGCTAGAAAAAAGCTTTAAAAGAGAAACTTCACGGGCATGCCAAGGGACCCAGGTTTATCCGCCGATAGGAGGCGGGAAAACCGACCTAACAACACCGTTAACTCCTACCTACCTTTCCCAGATGTTTGGTCCTGTATGCCAGTTTCGTCACTTTTATCCCTCATTTGGCAGACCCTGCACTACGACATCTCGTCATGTTATGTATGTTATGGATGTTTTTATGCGTTTTTGTATGTACATAGGTGCATTTTTTCTAGGAGTTAGCCAGCCTCTGATATTCTCACTAACATAGTGAAGAAATAAACACAAAAATTGTAGTATTATGTGAATATTCACCTAAGATAGAGTATCATTATAAGTTAAGAGACTATTTAATACAAATAAATAACGATAATTATGACAGGGAATGCTTAGAAATTAGCAGAACACCTAGAAATTAGCGATTCTTCTGAGTGCAATAATACTACAGTCCGCCTAACGAAAATAGACAATGGATTCCAAATTTAAAACCCGAAACTTCCTTGTCACAACTTCTAAAGAACTGTTCCGATAGAACCATGGGATCAAAATCCAATGTTTTCATCTTTGTTGGAATCAATTTGGAAACCAATCTGTGGATAAAACTTTTTGAATGGAGACAAAACTCACCTGATACCCCATTGCCCCTTTATATTGGAATTATAGAGCAAAACAATAATAAAAGGAACGATTCATTCAAAATTTAATTAACAGCCTCCTTCAAAGTCTGTTGGGCAGGTTCTACTTGCAGAGATGCCACGGTGCCAAGAAGACCCAGGTTCGAAACCCCTGCAGGCTAATAGCTCTAAATGGCTTTATAGTTGTTTCATCTCAAAAAAGCTTTTACTCGCAAATACTTTAGATCAAACAGAAGTTTTAAAAAAAAAACTTCCTCCAAAGCAAGCACTCCCTATTAAGGAATGTTGAAAAAACCCTGCTATGTACAATTCCTGGAATAAAGATAATTAAACTCCCCTCAAAGAACAAAACTGTATAAACCTTATGATGTTCTTTTCCCGTCCATTTGCTTGGCAAGTGGCTCACAAAAGAACAAAAGATGGTTTTGGAAAACCTCTTTGAGACGGCATGGATTCAAACCTAGGCATTGATCTTGGAACTTTTAAAATGTTGAAATTTAAAAATGCCTAATTTTCCTTCACCTAAAATTTCAGCTTCTAAAGGATGTACAGATAAGACTACTAGCCATAATTGTATAGTTTATGGTTATATTGCGATGGAATCTCAGAAGCTTTAAAGGAAACCACAAATTTGCAAAAAAAATTAACCAAAACTATAAACTAGCAATTGAGGGGACTTCAAAAGCAAGGCCTCAAATTAGCACATGATCTTCAAATTTGTAAAAGTTGGAATCCAAGTACTTTGGTTTTCCATTGATTCATTGAAAAAATCCATTTTCCCAAATTGGACTGCAAAAGCATAATTGAAGAAATTAAGAGTTTTGTGGATCTCCTTGAGCAAATTATATTTTGGCATTGTCCAACACTATATATAGCATAGCTCCGAGACTCGCCGCGAGTCCCCTGGATGCGGCGAGTCCCGCGCCGAGCGGCCCTGGCTGCATCCTAGGTGCGCAGACGTGGGCGCTGCCGCGTCTAGGCCTGGACTCGCCGGACGTGCCAGACGCGCCAGACGTGGCGAGTCCCGACTGTGGGACGTGGTCGCGGCAGTAGCGGCCAAAAAGGCCAAAAACATATTAAAACTTAACTTTTTTTAAATTTTTTTTTTGATATATATCTTCTATTTTGCCCTAAAAGGGACCTCATTTCATTCATTTGGCAAAATAGGAGGAGAAGAGAGAGTTGTGAAGAAAAATAGGAGGAGAAGAGAGGGCAACTAGCAAGTTGTTGAAGACAAATCCAGGGGCATATATCATTTGGGGAGCTTCATACCAGCAAGGAGGTGCATTGAGAGCTCATTACCAGTGATTGGGAGGAGTTTGTATTGCATTCCAAGCTAAATCTAAGAGTTAAGTTCAATTTTAATTGATTTTTTTGTGTTTTTTTAACAAATAATTCATTGTAATTTGTAAAATCACTATTCTTTTGAGTTTGCATATTTTTTTTACAAACCCTACTTGCAACTTAAATAATTTTAGAAACCCTACTTTTGCAGCCACATTCATTTGCAAATCATACCATATTATTATTTTCACAATGTCTCATACCCCAATTAGAAAAGACCCTGCTTGGAAACATGCTGAAATCTTTCCCGAAATGAAAAAAGGAGACGCCAAATGTTTCTACTGCAAAACAATATATCATGGAGGCATAAATTGATTAAAATATCATCTTGCACGCATACCCACCCATGATGCAGTGGGTTTCCCTGTAGCACCTCCTGAGGTTGTTCGTGAAGTGCAGGTGCAATTAGAAACTTTTGAAATGCAAAAAGAAATGAAAAAGAAACAGAAGCAGGAGTTGCTGAGTGTTGGAGTTGGACAGGGACTTGGTGTTGTTGGAGATGCTTCTTCCATGCCTCCATACCGTCCTAGTGCTAGTGCTTGTGGTAGTGCTTTTGTTTCTGCATCAACAATGCCTATGCGTACTCCTAGTGCTGGTGGCGCTCCTACTGCTAGTGGTAGTGGCAATGTTAGCATTGGCCCTAGAGTTCGTAAATCTAGGGTGGACTCATATTTTGTACCACGCACTACCCCTGGTTTCCAATTGTCGCTTGAGAGCATGGGTTGGAACAAGGACACACATGATGCAGCCAAAAAGGCAATTGTAGAATTTTGGTACTACTGCACCATTCCCTTCCATGTAGCTAGGTAATTCTTTTTCGTTTAATTGTTTTAAAATTTATATTTAAATTTTAGAATCTAGATGTATCTCATTATCTCATTATCGAATTCAAATTTTACAATACTTATGTAACTTATCAATTTATTTATGACATGTTATAGGTCACCTTTCTGGCAAAACATGGTTGATGCGATAACCATATGTGGGGCGGGGTTCAAAGCCCCTAGTGAAGATGAATTAAAGGGCCCACTTTTGACTCAAAAGGTGGCAGATGTGAAAGCACAATTAGAGGAGCAGCGCAAGCAGTGGAGCATGATTGGTTGCACCATCATGACTGATGGTTGGACTGATAGGAGAAATAGGACGTTGCTTAATTTCCTAGTTTCCTCCAGAGGTAATTGTACTTCCTTCAATGCATTGGAATTTGAATTTCATTTAGTGAATCACATAATTTAATATGGTTGATTTATGTTTTTTAATTTATTGAATAATTGGTTTTGCTTATTTTTTCAGGTGACACCGTCTTCATTAAGTCCATTGATGCTTCTGCCCAAATCAAAAATGTCACATACCTGTGTGAGGCTATAGAGGAGGTGATAGCTAATGTGGGGGAAGATAATGTAGTGCAAGTGGTGACAGACAATGCAACAAATTATGTTGCTGTTGGTAGATTATTGATGGAGAGGAACCCTACTATATTTTGGACTCCATGTGCTACCCATTGCATTGACCTCATGTTGGAGGATCTTGGGAAGCTCCCATGGATCAAAACATGTGTGGAAGCAGCAAAAAACATATGCAAATTTGTATACAACCACACATGGGTGCTTAACCTTATGAGGCAATACACAGGGTTGAGGGAGTTGTCTCGTCCTGGCATCACCAGGTTTGCAACAAATTTTATCATGATGCAATCCTTGATTCGGTCAAGGGCAGCTTTGAGGCGCATGTTTACTAGTGAGGAGTGGTCTTCCTCATCCTTTTCTACAAGCACTGCAGGGATTGTTGTGGCTGATTGCATTTTTGATGAGCAAGGGTTTTGGACACCAATGGACGAGATTGTGAAGGTAAAATTTAATTATTTATTATGTTCTAATTTTTAATCATATCTTACTTTTATTTGTTTATTTTCATTCACACTTATTTGTGAAACATGTTTGCACTTTGCGTTTATTGAGCACTTGCTAGTTCTCCTACGAGTTGCGGATGGGGAGAAGCCCGAATGGGCTACATATATGAGGGCATGGATAGGGCCAAAGAGGCCATTAGATCAGTCTATGGTGGAGTTGAGGAGAAGTATCGTCCCATTTGGGATATCATTGATAGGAGATGGCAAAACCAACTTCATAGGCCCATCCATGCAGCCACATGTTTCCTGAATCCGACCTTCCAATTCCACCGTGATCTCCGTGCAGATAGAGAAATTCTTAGTGGGCTCTACACGACATTAGAGCGGATGTTGCATGTTGTTACTACACAGGTGGTGCAGGATATAGATGCCTTCACTAAGGCACAAGGAGCCTTCTTTGCACGTCAAATGTGCAAAGATAATAGGACAACATTACTATTAGGTAAAAATATATTTAAGGGCATAATTTTCATCTCTTTATATTATAATTTATTATTAAATGTTGAACTTGAACTTGAAACTTGAAATGAGATTGATTTTGTTTCTTTTTCTCATCTCAGATAGCTAGTGGAATATGTTTGGTTCTGATACACCAAACCTACAAAATATTGCCATTCGTATATTGAGCCAGCCATGCAGTTCATCTGGTTGTGAGCGCAATTGGAGTATGTTTGAGCACATACACTCCAAGAAGCGCAATAGATTGACAGTGGAGAGGATGAACGACTTGGTATATGTTCATTACAATCTTTGGCTCAGATACAGGAAGCTTTTTGACCATGACAAAACCCCGATCAATCTAGAGGAGGTTGATCCACAGTCTGAGTGGACCACTGAGGCTACATATGTAGTCTTTAGTGACGAGGACCTTGATTGGGTGGACCAGGCAGAGAGAGAGGCCTAGGTTGTAGCCATGGCTGAGGAGGAGGCTAGAGCATGAGGACGAGGAGGCATAGATGTTGTTGGTGAGAGTGGCATGGAAATTCAGACACAGGCAGAGACTATGGCTATAGCTGCAACATCATCCAGGTCCTTTAGACGCCTTCGTAGGAAGGATGTTGGCTCCACTATGCCATAGGGCATAGAGTCATAGAACATTTTGATTTGATGTCATATTTCATATTTCATATTTGTATGGAACATTTGATGTCATGGATTTCATATTCCATGAGTTTTGTATACATTTGACTAATTTTATATATCTAAGTATGTTATTTCCTTCAGCAGCGCAACTACAATTTGTGTACTTTATACTTATGTAATCATTGTATACTCGTGCATGTGATCAAATTTGCTTTTATTTGTGTTGTATTCAATAAAGGGTGCTTGAAACAAGTTTTAAATCCTTAAAAATCTCTAAATTTCTAGGGTTTTTCAACTTTTTTTCATTTTGCCGCGTCTGCGTTGCGTCCGCGTCCGGAGTCGCCGAGTCCCGCACCGAGTCGCCCTAGCTGAGTCTGAGCCGCGTCCGCGTCTCGTTACTATGATATATAGAGTTGCAAATCATCCAGATAACCATGAGGTATGCTAGTAAATGAAGTTTTAAAATTAGTAATTAGCAAGAAAGGAAATGAAAATTCCACCTAATCATTGTCAAAAGGGGAAGTAGGAAGAACAAATGCCTGGAAGCCTTGTTCCACTTATGTTGCTGATCATATGGTTGAGCTACAGAAATTATTCATCGGGCATGCCACAAACATAAGTGTGGATGCAAGACTCGATCAAAGATAAAACAGCCACGTAGAAAATAACAGCAAGAATCTACTTAATATAAAGACAATCCAAAATTGTATTAATTGTAATGTGAAAGCCGTCGACAGCAACGAAGAAACCATTACATTCTGAGATGGGTGAACTACGGAAAAGGCTTGATACTGTTCTCACCTCTTAAGAAAGTTTTGCATTGCAGTTTCTCCTATGCTACCTTTTGTCCTGCATAATAGTGTGCCTTATTATTATTCAGAGTTTTTCTCTTTGTTATTATTCAGAGTTTTTCTCTTTGTATTTTTATTTTTATATTATTCAGAGTTTTTCTCTCTTTGTTATTATTCAGATTTTTCTCTCTTTGTATTTTTATATAGGGGACATGCCTCATTCATCATCCCCTGCCTGCACGCCTCTCAAGCGTGACTGTGATGTTGTTTGAATGGATGGATTTGGCACTTGGTTTTAATCGTGCAACAACACGAGTCACGCTTGAGGGGCACGCAGGTCCCCAAACCACGAATGCATGTAGGATGCGGTGGCTCCCTCGCCATCCTAAAAAAATTTATAATAGGAAAAGAGGATGGGGTGGAAAAGTTCCAAGACAATTTGGACTCTTACAGTCCCACAACCACTCCTCTATTGTGGTCATCGGAGCTCTATGTGAATGAGCTCATAGAACATGAAAAAGAGGATTGAATTCTTAGAAATGAAAGGGCAGCGTGAAGATTCCAAGCTAAAAGAATAGCTAATTGGAACCATGTAAGGGAAAACAAGTTGTTCAAAGAGCAAGTAATAAGCTTGCAAAGTAGGATGGAAAGAGGTCAAGAAGAGCTGGTCACTTTAAAGCAAGGTTTAGAACAAGCAAAAACAATAGAAAAAAGGAACTCAGAGGCAATGTTAGTAAATGACACAACACAACTAGAAGTGATCCAGTCAGCAATTTCAAACATGGTAACAAGCGAAAGTAAGTTAAAGGATCACATAGAAGAGGTCAAATCTTGGGCACAAGTCATAAGTGGATCGCCAACCACACAAAATGAAATCATTGGGAAACACATAAAGATGCAATTAAGAGAAGAAAAAGTCAAGCAAGACAAAGCTAGAAACATCATCATCAAAGGTCTGAAGGACTTCAGGGAAAAGGAGAGGTTTGATATCTTAGCAAGGGACTTTCTCAAGGACTAGCTAAAGTGGGTAGGAAATATTCAGCAGGCAAACAAGATTGGAAAGAAAACAGAGACAGGGAGGGATAGGCATGAAGGGTTGTCTTAAGTAGCATGGAAGACAAGAATGTGATCCTAAAGAATAGGGTGTTACTTAGAGGTACTCAAATCTACTTGGATGAAGACCTAACGTTCGATCAGCAAGAAGAGTGAAGGAAGAAGTGGGTGAAAGTGAAATCAACAAGGGATGCTGGAAAATGGGCATGGTTGAAAAATGGGAAAGCTTAAATCAGCGAGCAATTACCAAACAATAAATAGGGATGTGGGGCCCCACGAGAGTATTTACACATAGTAAGTTGGAATTATAGGGGTTACTCATGGAGAAGAGGACCGGGGTTGGGGGCCATAGCAGAATGGAAAGACATTATCATTCTTACAGAAACACATGAGCATGAAGGTTGCAAAGTTCTAGATTTTGAAGGGTGTGTTAGAATCTTAGTGTGGAATGAAGGGACTGAAATAGGTAAGGGGCATGGGGGGATTACAGTCCTAATAAAAGAAACTTGGGGAGAGATAATAAAATTTGAAAAGGTGGACTCAAACAAGCAGTTTATATGGCTAAAAATAACAGAAAGTGGGGCAATAATTTGCCTGGCTGCATGTTATTTTGCCCCTAAAACTCAAAGGTCTACAAGAAGAGAAAGATGGATAATGAAGATCTGTTTGCGGCTTTAAAAAAAGACATTTTTGTTTTCAGCACTTCGGGGGAAACGGTGCTAATGGGGGACTTTAATGCAAGGATGGCCAACAATCAATATATTCAATTGGATAGCAATGGGGGGGGAAGGACTGTTGTGACCTTTTCACACATCACCCCATTCAAAATGGGGACCCCCTAATTTTTGCTCCACTCCTGTCTTTTGGCTTTGGTTTTCCCGCTGTCTCTCTCTCTTTGTTGTTTGTCTCTCCGGGGATGTGCCCATCTTTGACTTAAATTGAAATTTTGGCTAAGTCTGTAGAATTAGGGTTTGCACTCTTCTGGCCAGTCTGAAGGTCAAATTGCGTTGGCTTATTGAAATATGAGACTAACATTGCTGTCAGGAGGCTACAAACAAGTTTCCACTGAATTTTCACCAAGTTTTGACAACTTACTATTTTTAGTAAGTACTTGATTTAGGGCATTTTCTCAGCATTATTGAAAATTCTGACTACTACACTGCATTCTGAACACCCTGAACTATCTGCCTACAAATTTTGAGCGCAAACAGACAACTTGCTATTTTTAGCAAGTTCGGGCTTCGAAGCCAATTTTTAGGGTTTGCATGTATGATTTTCGAGGATGTCTGGATACTCTTTTTGGGTTTTCTGAGACCCTACGCAATGATGTAACATGCAAGCCGAGGTGATGACTTTCAGCAGTTCAAGCTTCACAGGCTATTTTTAGGGTTTGCATGCAGGATTTCTCAGTACATGTCTGGAGAATATTTGTGGGTTTCCCAAGACATTTGCAACGATATAGCATGCAAACTGAGATACTAACTTTCAATAATTTAGGTTTCGGAGGCTGTTTTTAGGGTTTGCATGCGAAGTTTTTTAGTGCATGTCTAGATATTCTTTATGAGTTTTTCAAGAGCTACGCGGTGATGTGACATGCAAGTAGAGTTAATCATTTTTTAGGAACTTACTATTTTTAGCCAGTGCTCGCATGCAGACCAGTTTACTGGGTTTTGTGAGATCTCTCGGGTTGTGTGACATGCAAACTCATCTGACAGCTGATTGGTCACTTTTTCAGACACTTACTATTTTTAGCAGGATCACTCTGGTAGCTACCCAACACTTTAGCATCATGAATAGAGTGACATGCAACAGAAACGGGGTCAAACAGAGATCATTTGAGCGGCATGGAAGTTAGATTAGGGTTTCTAGCTTCGGGACCCAAAATGAAGGGTCAAACGCCAAAATCTCCAAAAACTGATGTATCCCATTGCGATCAGTATCTTTCAGGGAATCCACTAGTAAAATTTGAAGGCAATCTAAGCACTTACTATTTATAGTAAGTCACTTTTGAAATAGGCTATAAATAGTAGTTCAGCGCGAGACACCAGTGTGAATAGGTTAGTCAACCCGCGAGGACCCCATGGAACAAATTTCACGTTGAGCAGAGTTGCAGAGGTCCTGAAATCGAGCAATTACTATAAATAGCAAGTCAAGTCCAGAAACAAACTATAAATAGAAGGTCAACAAAGGATGGAGTGTGAATAGGCCAGTTAGGCCATGAGGATCTTGTGGCGTGAATTCCAAATCAATCCAAGTTGCAGAAGTATGAGAACCAGGGTACTTACTAAATATAGTAAACAATGACGAGTAAGCTAAAAAGTGGCTAAGTCTTGAAAACTTCCTCCATGACCCCTCAAATGCACCCAAGGAGGAAGATTGGCTTGGAGAGAGTTACTAGGGCGTTGGAAATTCCTGCTCAGCCCCTAAAATGCGCCCTCAAGAGGATGAAGTTGAGAAAAGTTTCTAAGGCATGAAAATTCCTGTCCACCCTTGGAAATGCGCCCAACTTTGAGTAGTGAGGAGAAAGTTTCAAAGAGGCATTGAAGTTCCTTGAGGACCCCAAATGCCCGCATGTTGAAGATGGGACTTGGATTTTTGTCTAAGGGTGAAAATTCCTCCTCCCAAATGCGCCCAAGGTGGAAGGTGGTGGTATAAAAAATTCTCTAAGTATGAAAAGTTCCTATAGATACCCCTAAATGCACCCATGCTAGAGGCTGGCTTGGGAAAAGTTTTCAAGTGTTGAAAGTTCTTGTACACCTAGTGAAATGCGCCCATCTTGGGAAGGTAATTTGAAGTTTTTCTAAGGCATGGAGGATTCCTCTAGACCCCTCCAAATGCGCCTAAGTCACCTAGCTACAGAGGACGTTGAAAAAGTTTCTAAGGCATAAGAATTCCTCTTCCCCTAGGCAAATGCACCCAAGGTGGAAGGTGGTGGTGAGAAAAATGGCTAAGTCAAGATAAAATTCCACCCCCCTAGTGAAATGCGCCCAACCTTGAGAGAGGATAAAGAAAATGTCTAAGGCGTTGCAAATTCCTTCCCACCCCCCCTAAATGCGCCCAAATTGGCTGAAGATGATGGCTTTTGAAAATTGCTAAGATAAAATTCCACCTCCCCTTGTGAAATGCACCCACCTTGAGAAGATTGATGCTTAAAATTTTTCTAAGGAAAGAAAATTCATGTAGACCCTTGTAAATGCGTCCTCCTAGGGAAGATGATAAATAAAAAAATTTCTAAGGCGTGGAATTCCTTGACCACCCCAAGAATGCGCCCAGCTTCATGAAGTTAGACAAAATTCTCCAAGGCTAGGCAGAAGAAGAACTACGCCCAAGGGAGGAAAGGTGAGAATAAACTTTGGTGAAAATATTTTCTAAGGTATAAAATTCAAAAATTAAATGAACCCCTTCATTTGTAGACACATGAATTTTGCATTTTTTGAGGGGAATTTTCTTCTAGGTACTGGATATCTTCGACAAGGAGATGATTTTAAAACTTTTCATGCCTCACCAGAGATTTTAGGATGAAGATTTTGCCCGGGTGCCTGCTTGATGGAATTTCCTAAGTAAAATTAAAAAATTTCTAACGCAAAGAAATATTATCTTTGAAAATAAAATGCCTTGACTTGTGAAATTGAAACCAGATGCCTAGATAATTTTTGATCAAATTTCTCATGAAAACAATTTTCTTGGGTCAAAATTGGATAAAATAACAGAGTGAATGCCTTAGCTAGTGAAATAAACTTCTTAAAGGGAACAATTAAATTAACATTTTTTTAGAGAAAATTTTCAAAATGCTAATGAAATGAAATACGCCTATGCCATGGAAATTAATTTTTGAAGTTCTAGAAGGTCAAATATTCCAGATGCCAGATGACAAGTGTTGCAACTGCTAGAGGAGGGAAATTCGAATTCCTGCAGCAGAGGAGTGGAAATTTAATGGCTTAGCCATAATTAGCTTCCTCTAGAAATCGACTTGGCTATAAGAATTGAGATGATTTTCATTTTCTTCATCAGTTGTTGAATACAAACTGAAACTTGGAGAGTGAGGAGAAATTCGAAGTTAAGGAATTGCTGAAGTAAGTTGAGTTGGTCGAATTTCTTCTAAGTGTTGAAGGTTGTGCTGCTGCTGGAGAAAATTTCTAAGTGTTGTGAAGAATTTCATTTTTTTTTTCTCACGGCTGCAAGTGCGAATTTGAAGAAGTTTGAGGTGGCTGAAGTAAGCTAGCTTGGGCCGAATTTCTTTGAAGTGTTTAAGACTGTGTTGCTGCAAGAGAATTTTCTAAGTGTTGAAAGGAAATTGACTTGGCTGAAATTGTTGAGGATGGCTTAAGTAAGAGCGGCTGGCAAGAAGAACAATGTTGAATCCAGCAAGGCGAATGCGTCCAGACAAGCTGTAATCAAGAAGTTGAGCAAGTCATTCTTGCCGAAGTCAAAGTTCTCTTCGAAGTTGGGCAAATTGAGTGACACAAATTTAGGCTTTTTCAATTTGGAAGCTTTCAGAAGCCAAATGATGGGGATTGGAAGCCATCGTCCATTAATCACTTTGCATAATATTGTCAGAAGTGGACTTTATGCAGCTGCTGGTTTTCCACCAGCAATTCAATGTCCAGAGTTGATCATGGAGTGTGCTAATTGCTACAACCCAGAGCGAAGGACTATCACTTCACCAGATGGCAAGTTGTTCGCCAACCTCATGCCAAAGGCCATTGTGGAGGCATTTGGAATTCCCGCATATGAGAAGATGATCTACAAGACGAGAGAAAGGGTTGAGCGAATGTATGCTTCAACATTTGAAAGGTGTGCTGATATGATAAACTCCTGTTGGATGAACAAGCCCAAGCCAACCCGCACGAAGCTACCAAAACAAATAATCTTAGATGATTTGAAGCAAGAATATTGTGAATTAATCATGATGCTTAGTAGAGTTGGACGATGCCCCCAGGCATTCATTTTTGAGCCTTAGATGTTTTATTACATCAACCTTGTGTTGGAAGGAAAGGAGCATATTGATTAGCAATAACTTACATGAACAACTCAAAATTTTGAGAATGAAAAACATTTTATATGGGCTCATATATTATTTACATGCTGGCACGGATGACAAAATACAAAGGGATATCATACAAGGAGCCGATTGGGTGTGGCTCTCAGTAATTCAAGATTCATGAGGCTTGTCCACAGCTGCACCTGACGAGCACATCTCACTACAAGAGAGTCAATGATGCCTTCACAATGCATATAACGAGGTCACTTCAGCAAAGAACTCATCACAGAATATCGAAAGAGGCTCAGGAGTTGATAGAGAGGTATGGATGTTGGTTCATCCAATTTCCAAATTTCACTTACATCAGGCTACAAGGGTTCTCTTCATATCCTTACAGGTTACCCAGATACCCCACGAACAAAATATTGATGTTGGAAATATCTAGAAAACTCATTTCCTATGATAAGATTCAGAAGAAGAAGAAGAAGAAAGGAGGACTTGACTTCCCGATCATCATGGGGAATTTAGATGAAGTTTGTCCTTCACTGTAGGTAGCCAAGGAAGCGGAAAATGAGCTTCAATTTTTCCACCTCTCTTATCATACCAGCAGGCAGCATTATGATCCTCACAAGAATATCAGATGGATACTGTTAGAGGAATTCAGACATAAGGCACACATTTAGGACTTCTGGGCAAGTGCATCAGATGAAGCTGAGATAAGGAGAAGGATGTTTTCCAGGATACCATTGAGCATGATTAGGGAATTTGAGATTGTTCTAGTGCCGGACCAAGTTGACAAAGATGTGAATGTGATGCAGGCTGATTATGAGATAGTAAGGAGGACACCACTCCCGCTTCCGGATTGGTCTGAGCCAGAGACTATAGATTTAGACACACTTTGCATACCAGTCTTGACATTCACAAGAGGATGGGTCGAGAGGCACGTGAATAGGCTCAAGAGCAAGTCAATCCCTCTTACATACAATTTAATGGGAGATCACAGGACGCCAACTATCAAGAAGAAGCAAGTTGCTCGAGATCCAGAGCCACGAAGAGAAGAACCAATCTAGCCAAAGCCTCTGAGAGTTGAGGTGGCATCACCTACGCCATTGGGGACTCATTCTCCAAGTGGACAGGAGGTTTCATTGTTTGTTGATCAGAGAAATATGTTGAATAAAGAGCGAGAATTACAGGAGGCAAATCAGCCACTACGAAGGGAGTCTTTGGCCAGAGTGTCAATGCACCTATCAGAGATAACCAGCAGGAAGAGGATGAAGAAACGGCCACAAACACTCGCTTCCAACATGAGATTGAGGCAGCTCTAGAAGATGACACTGCTACTGGGCAGGAGGCCCAAGCTTCAAGAGATACTCAGCCTATAGAGGATGGTGAGCCTCGTCAGGATGAAGTTAGAGAAGAGGTTCGTGAGGAGGAGGCCAGGAATGAGCAGCCATTTATTATTTCTGACTTGCAGCAAGTAGTACCAGATTGGATCAGAGATAGGATGAGAAGGGACCCCGTTGAAGAAACTGATCCAGTAGTTGAGATGGAAGAATTCTTGAGTAGGATTAGTGCACCTCCAATAAAGAAGAGAGCTAGGAAGTTTTCAAAGATTTCAACAGATGAAGATGGCTCTCACACCCTTCACATGGTTGTACCAAGGGTTGAGTGCGATCAAGATGAGGCCGTTTCGAAGAATTATGTGATCACCACCATGGAGTTAGGTTGCCCCACTAGAGCGCAGATAATTGAGGAGTGTGATAACTCCTATCAAGCACTCAAGGACAGGTTGCTCCGAACTAAAGGCAAGTATAAAAGGTTGAAGAAAGAGCACAAAACTTTGGTTGGTTATGTACAACACTTGTCTCATCCTTGTGGGAAAGAGAATCTTGCAATTGAACTCCCAGCTGAGTTTCCCAGAGAGTCAGGCAACGGCTTGGAGGACTTCAGGAAGATGGCACAGGAGGTGGATAAATGGGTTGCTAGTGTTCATGCTGAGACAAAAAAGTTTATGGAGGATCTTGCTCATTCTTATCAGCAGGCTTCAGGCATTATGGCATGGATGGACGCAGTCGATCAGGCTTGGGGCGATGCTCATATCTATCAGACCAAGATTGTCCTTCGTTTAGAGGCTTTGATGCGTACTCCTTTGTGGACTTTGGTTGAAGGAGGCATAATTCAGGAGGGTGATAGATATGACTTCACCGGCTGGTATTCTTCAGTGGTTATAGGCCGAGGATTCTTTGATGCAGCAGAGGAAGATTCGGCCAGAGTCAGAAAGGCCTTGGTAAACATCCTCGACGGAGTCCTGAACACACTAGAGGCTATCTTTGCTAGGAGGCTGACTTCTGAGGAGGTGACTGCTGATGGTTTGAAGAGTAGACTGCCGCCTTTCTTTTCAGAGGTGAAGAATTTTGTTCAAGATGATTTTGAAAACACCTCGACCTTCTCCAGCCTCATTTAGAATACCCAAGATGCTTTGGACGCTTGGAGAAAGTCTTGCACTCGACATGGGTAGGCAGTTACAGTGTTGGAGTTTCAGCTTGATCATATCTCGCCTATCTCAGTTCAAGAGGTTGAAGCTGTGCTAACTAGGTTCATTGATTTTGCAACCAAGGAGAAGGAGAATGGAAATGCCCTTCTGGATGAGGATCTTCTGGAAGATTGATAGTGGGCATTAATTGCCTCTGCTATTTTGGGAGAGAGTGGGAATCTTTTGGTTCATTTATTACTCCACTCCTCTTTATAGGGTTAGGGCTGAGGTGGCACAATTTGGGCCATCCATCCGATTGTAATTTGAGTCGTCCATTGGATTTGGCCAGCTATAAAAGGGTCATCCCCCCCTCATTTGTACTCATTAGAGATTAGACATTAGAGATTAGAGACTATAGTAGAGAGGCTAGTTGGGATAGCTTAGCATAGTTTGTTAGCATAGTTTGGAGAAGAAGGAAAGTTTTTCCTTTGAAAACTTTGTAAGAAATCGTTGTGAACACTCTCTCAATAAAAAGAGTTTTCATTGATAATGATTTCGTCTTTTGTTGTGAGTAGCTAGTGAGGTTTCTTCGTCCTTCTACTTCAAGTAGGATTTTAAAGTAAAGTAAATAGATTTTGTTTCATGCAAGTAGATAGTAATGGAATGTGGTGTTTAATCTAAGCAGCTTCGTCTAAATCCATACCACTAGCAAACTTATTGATGATAGGTTTGTCCTGTGTGGTCAACTGGAACACTTCGTGCTTAACTTCAATTATGATTGGCATGTTAGTATGCATCGTTGTGATGGTATTTACATGTTGAATTGTAATTTGAATATCCTTAGCTACCCCTTTGAAGATTGCACCGACTTTGTGGAGGCTGTCTGACGCAAGGCAAAGCAAAGTCCGGTTGAAGTTTGCTGAAATCGATCTCCGCATCCTGCTCTTAGAGTAGTCCATAGATTTTCCTATCCTTGCACTCATTTAAATTCAGTACAATTCTTGGTTAGTAGTAGAAAATTTGCACGTACCTGATAAATCATTCGAATCACGTGAAGATCCCTTTCACTTTAATCTGCTATCAGCTGTCTACTTCCAAACCATTGTGTAAGTCCCCTCGTGATACCAGCAAGATCACAACGAACCAACTGAGGCTATCCATTGCATAGAAGGAACCTTGGAGTTGAAAGCATGAACTCTCTCGCAATCTTAGCATGCTAAATACTTTGTTCAAGAGAGGATAAGGTAGCCGTTGGAACCTTTATTCTGTTGTTTGGTGCAGTAACAAAAAAAACATCAACAGGAACTGACACTAGAAGGAGGGCACTAAAGAAAGAAAATAGCTACAACATCCAAGTAGGAAGGGTTTTGTTACAAAGAATTATGTTGGAAAAGAGTATATCATGAATCAAGATGGTGCTACCGCATAGAGAGATATTTCCAATGTTGCAGCCGAACTTGGGATTCAACGATGATCAAGAGGACATTCTTTCAGGATTGAACAAAATGAGCTACCAGTGAGCTATCAATGTGAGCTACCATCTTAGATGTGAGACAGATAGGTGGGCTATCCCCAAGGAAGCCTGGGAGCAAAGAACTTATATTTTTTGCAACAAAGGGGTCATTGAGACTGAATGGCACTTCATCATTGAGTGTGCTGCTTATGATGATATTTGTATCTAGTATGAAGACAATTTGAAGGTGGATAATCTAAATGAGCTTTTTAAGGAGACAAGGCTCCTCAAAACTGCTAGCTTCTTGGTCAAGATCTATAATAGGAGGGCGGACATGGAAAATAACTTGAAAATGGTTAAAGATTCGATGCTCGGTCCCATAGGCTGATGGTCTCGTGGCCATCGTTAAAAATCATTCATTCATTCATTCATCATCTGATTAGAAAATTCCTAGAATTATTGTAATGATTCAAAATCATGGGTTTAGAAGAGAATTGTTTTAATTAGGGTTTCACAACGAGATAAATATTTCACAGATTTCTTTTTTTTAAATCATTAATAGCTGACAGAATGGATTCCTTATGATATTTTGTACTTAGTATAGGATAATGTGCCCATTAATACAACAATTTGCTCCTACTTATCGAGCAAAAAGCAATGGACTTGTTTCTCAAATGATAAATGCAAACAAAATTTATAATTGATTGCTTAAGTTTAACCCAATCTTGGAGGTCCATTCCACGTAAATTAATAAAAAGTGACCCCACTTAGAGGTTCTAATTTAACATTTTATAACAAGTGGGTTGCAAATAATTAAAATTTGTAATGAATAATCTATTCTCTACCAAAATGAATCAATGTGTATCATAATTAACCATACTTACCTATCAAAGGAGCTCTAGTTCACAACCCAACAATGTGGTGTGATCGGAATAATGGGAAGATGTCTCAACCTTGAATTCCTAATGTTTATTTTAATGTATTTTGTATGCATTCACTATTTTGTTTTCTAGTGATTGTCTTCTTGTCAAAGAGTTGGCATTCCATTTGGAGGCTTACTAGACCTTATCTTTTAGTGGGTTTTTTCCTCACGTGAAGAGTAGGTGGATATCCCACTTTAAAGTGGCATGGTTTGGCCATGTGTCGACATCTTGTGGTGTGTGTAAGGTCATCATGAAGGGTGTTCCATATGACAGATTTTATAACACGTATGACAGATTCTATCACACATAAGAGCGTGTAAGAGGGAGGTTGGAGTCTTGACTAGCATTATGATAGGTATGGGCACTTGTCATGGAACATCTTTGAGTAGGTCGAATAAGGACAAATTGGGTCACCCAAGTTTGGGTGGTCAAATATGATAGTTTATGACAATGACATGTTGTAAGGAATATTGCTAAAAAAGGCTCGGAGGATATTTTACCAAGGAAGGTGTTTGAATTTGATGTCTTGGTTTGGATGCCATACCTCCAATGGTATTGCTAATGGTTTTCCCAAACCATCTATGGTTTCCAATTTGAATGCTTGCCTCTTTAATTGGTGCTTGAAGTAGTAGTTTGTATGGTTAATTT
Source organism: Sequoia sempervirens (assembly GCA_007258455.2). Taxonomy (NCBI): domain Eukaryota; kingdom Viridiplantae; phylum Streptophyta; class Pinopsida; order Cupressales; family Cupressaceae; genus Sequoia; species Sequoia sempervirens. The sequence continues at coordinate 109,018 of VDFB02109051.1, read as the reverse complement.
GCAAGTACAGTTATGCTATCAGAATCACTAGATTTGTATGTTGGTAATACTTCATGTGAAGGCTTGCTCTATAAATGTATTGTAATCCATTGATTTACTGAATAATACATTGGGTTGCTTTGGAGTTTGAGGTTTTTCCCTTGAAAGGGTTTTCCCCATGTACACCTTGTGTTATGTTATATTGTTTATTTTATAGTCAAATGTGTTTTTAATTTCTGCAGCTGTAAAGATTAAAATTTGCACATTACTATTCTCATTGGATTAGTGTTTCTGCATACCTTGCTTCCTTTCATTGAACTAACAATTTCAAAAATTGTCTCTAGTTTTTTCCAAAAAGTTGTTTTCTTCAAATTTAGAATTTCAATATGAAAATGTGATTTAATGAAAATCCTTTAAACTAGAAATTTAGATCACTAGAAAAATAAAACCAGAAGGGTCAAGAAAATTTGTAAGAATGCTACCATCTTCTAAAAGAGCAGAAGAGTTTTTGTTTCTCTAAAGACATTGCTCATTTCAAAAAGAATAAAGCAAAGAAAGCCACCAAACATTTTATTGATTTAACTTATTTTGTTTCAAGGCAAATGCCAGAAGAATGATGAAGCATACAGCTATTTTACATTGGTCAATCCGCCTAAGAAGGCAATTTCCTCTCTAGCAAAAGTCGTTACTTTGTTGTAGGCAGAAACAAAATAAATTTAATGAAGATCTCTTGTTTGCATCTTATAAATTCCTTTGAGGAAGAGTGTGCTCAATTTCAGAATACATGTCTGATATAGCTTTTGCGAAGTGGGCCTTTGCTTGTGGCCTTTTTATCTGCAAAATGGAAGGAAAGATAATGCTAAGTATATTGTCCATGTCCTCTCCCTCACAAATTATCAAACTAGCAAGACTTTTATGTTCACCTTAAATGTTGGAGTTAGAAGACCATTCTCCAAACTGAATGGTTCAGCAACCAATGTAACAGCTTTTGCAAATTCAAAACCCCTTAACTGGAGAAAAACGCCCATTAAGAATTACAATGTATGCAATCATAAAAATCGAAATCCAATAAATTAATGGGAAATAACTAAAAAGCATACCTGAGCCTCACGTCCCACAGCATCCATGTCTACTAAAACAGCAGCCCTTGCTCTCGGATCATTACATAGTTCACTCAGATCTTGATACTTTGTTACATGATATAGAAACACACAAATATAAACACAGATATACATCAGTACCCACTGAACCACAATAATTCAATTTTCCAGAATATTCAACTCAAAGAGTCAAAAGCCACTCTGGACTACCTTGATCCCGTGGGATGTTGCCCATAATTTTAGAATCTCTGCCTCCACAGCAACAACTGCGACTAAACATGAATTTAGGCTGTCACCTGCAATTGATCATGAATGGCAGTTACTACACACTGCTTGACTTGAAAATGTTTATAACATAAGTATTGAATAGATATACATGGCTAACTGAACTGCAATTCTATATTTCCTTACCATAAATGAAACACTGGCCAACAAATTTACTTCCTGCATAAACATTTTCAATCTTTTCTGGAGCAATGTACTCTCCTTGTGCCAGCTTAAAGATATTCTTTTTCCTGCACAAGAACAGAGGCAAATCGTAACCACTTTAACCTAGGCAAATGCAAATCAGAATCTCTCTCTCAACATGTAGCAGAAGCAATACTACCATTCTATATAGGATAACTCCCCCAATCAATCAATAAAATAACTCCAGATCCCACATGTAAAGCTTCAATTAATGTAGAAATAACCGCTGAATTATTATGATAATTCTTTTCAGGTGATTTGGGTCCCAGGAAATATCTAGGTGATAAACACACAAAATTACTAGAATTTAAATGTGTTATATGAAGAAGCAAATATCAAATAATAATTCAAAATTGGAAATAACAGTTAGAAATGAGATTCGCAATCTAGAAAACTGTCACCCATCAGGATTAACCCATTGACAGCGAAAGTAGTTCAGGGAACATGGCATAAAGGGATAAAAGATGAGCTGGTTCTGTTAGTCCAAACACTAGGGCAGGGAGAAAATTTGATGCAAAGATGGATATGATGTCTTAGATATTGGGGAAGTTGAATCAAGGGGTCACTTCAACTACTCCTACATAGAACAGTGAGGGCGCTCTTGTCATCAGTAGAACACAAATGGGGATACTGCTGCAGCAGTATCCGGATCAGTACCAAGGCCACTTCAGCCTACCTTTAAATGTAGAGAGGAAGCACATATTCAGCGATGATAATCAAAATACCATGGTCAGAGATGATAATCAAAATCAATATGGAACTTGTTAATGTTTGCTTAATTACCCACATAGCAATGCTCCAACGGCACTAACTTATAAATTTGGCATTCGTTAAAAAGACCCGATACCTTTAAGCTAACTTATGGTGCGATACCCTTTGTAATTTGCAGCTCCTCGATGATATATATCTAGTCACCTCCCGGCTCTCCTCTATTCCGTAGCATTCATATTAATAGCCTTAAATGATATAAGTTTAGCTAGCATGTGCATAAACTTCTTCAAATGAGGCAGTTGTGGAAGATATACGGAGGTGCTACATTTGGGATATTCATAATTCCAATATCACCATCGACTCCTTGGTAGTCTCATGGTTCACTATGTAAAGTGCTTTAGTTAATTTATACTTGCAGAGCTTCTTCAATTCTCCAAATGTCACGTCACCCCTTATTTGTCATTATCAACACCTATGCTTGTTTGCGGAACCTCAAAGTTCTTATTCATCAAAACTTCCTCACTGAGAATGGAAACTTTAATATGATATGCGGCTTCCCTGTATAGGAATATAGAGAGGCGTCTAACAATTATAGTATTTCATAATCCTTATATCAGCAATGTCCTGAAAAACAGGAAATTACAAGTCCTCCTGCCCAAGATTGCTTGCCCTCAAGCAATCCGGCTCCAGGATTCCATACCAACCGAGACGGTTTATACAAATATTTTCTGTGATCCCACAACTGCAACTTGTCTTTGACTAATTTTGTTTTATGTTTCCTGTCAATAAAGCGGATGATCCTATGTATAAATTCTTCAAACTCACCATCAAGGGCCTTATCCAACTTCTGCTGCACCACTCTGTTATAATCATTACCATGGCAAGAGTTGTTGGGCAACTCAACATGACACTTGAGTAGAGTACCAACTACACCAATCCCTGGATCCCAAGCCCTATGTGCAACTCCAATCTCCTTACTGAAATTGGAAAGATCTCCACTATCCAACTTGACGAATGGATTGGCAATTGTTATATTAGTACTCACCCCAAGAAGTGGTTTATCAATCAATTGAAGGCTATCATCATGCTCAACCCAATCCTCTTGCTGGTCAAACTTCTCATGAATGCAATCAAGTTCTTCCTCTACTTGTTTGATCATAATGAACCTTTCCCTATTTTCTCCAGCAACCAAAATTTGGTAGTCTGCTTCTAGAAGAGGCATTTGAACATTCCTCAAGGAGTCCTTGGCTGCACTAAACCCCAATGTAAGCTTGTTGACCTTAATTGTATTGTATAAATTTAATGCCTCATCAGCAATCTTGGTAGCCATATCTCTGTCACGGATCATGTGCAAGTAGGCTGTTTTAATTTCCTTCATACTGTTCTTCATTGTTTGCAAATCAGCAAGGGAAATCTTAAGCTCGTTTTGACCTCTTGGTGCATTTTGAATTAATTTTTCCACATCTTGTATTTTCTTGCATTCATCTTTTGTATGTACAACTAAAGGAACTTCCTCCCATTCATCTTCTGAATTGATCCTCTCTTGCTCTTCTTTTTCCAAGTGAGGTTTTTATTTTTCCTCACATTGTATGAGCACATCGAGGAACAATGTATACGTAGATGAAGAGGGAACCCATTCTTGTTTCCAAACAGACCATAGTATAGATATGGTGGGTTAGGAGAAAACATCACTCTCTTGGATAGTTAGAATCATAATATCTTTCATGCATAGTTGAAAAACTCGGACTCGGCAATAACTCGGCAGACCCAAAAAATTTAAAAACTCGGGACTCGGTAAAAACTCGGGGAAAAACTCGGCAATAACTCGGCAAATTTATCGAACATTTGAAAATACACAAATTTTTAAAATATTCTTAAAAATTACACATATAAACTGAATTTTTAGAACATATTACTGATTTCATCATATATAAATCAAAATTAGAGTTTAATACATATCAATCATCAATGTATTTACTGATTTCGTCATCTATAAATCAAAATTAGAGTTTAAAACCTTAATACGTATCAATCATCAATGTATTTATTGTTTTAATTTTAATAATATTGTTTTAAATTTAATAAATAATTTGAAAAATATTTATTAAAATTTAAACATATTCTTAAAATTTATACAATATAACATATTAATAATTATTATAAATTTATAATAGAAAAATAAATAAATTAAAATTTATTACAAATTTATGCACTATATTATAAAATATTAAAAATTATTATGAAATTATTAAAAAAAAAAAATGAACTAAAATTTATTATAAATTTATTACAGAAAAATAAATAAACTAAAATTTAAACATATTAAAATTTATACAATATAATAATAAAATATTAAAAATTATTGTAAATTTAAAACAGAAAACTAAAATTATTATAAATTTATTTGTTTAAAATTTATTATAAATTTGTATTAAATTTAAGATCTATTAAAATAAAAAATGTATTACAAATTTCTCAGAAAAAACGACAGACGGCAGTCACGGCACTATGAAAAAAAAAATGAACTTTAAAATAATTTATTACATACACCAAGTTGTGCGCAGTGGTTTTCCGGTAATGATTTTTTGGCAATGAAGATCCGCCGTCGACGTGTGTGTTTTTGCTTGCTGCTGTGCGTTGCGATTTTTCTTTCCGCCGTCGTTTTTCCTCTGCCCTAGGTCGCGCGACATGAACGAATGGAATGCATACACTTTGTTTTGAAGAAAATAAATTAGGGTTAAAAAAAAAAGCCACGTTTTTAGTTTTTCTGGCCGATTTTTTCCAAAAATCGCTGCGTTTTTCATTAAATATCGGTTATGAGTTTTGTGCGACATACTTCCACTATTGACGCCACATTCTCGCGATTTTATGAAGTTATTGGCGATTTTTTCAACTATGCTTTCATGGCTGCAAACACATCTTCATTATGTGTGTTCTTCATGGTGGAGAAGAAATGATGGAACATGTAGATCAGATCTTGCAACCCTAAGTCCACAAGAAGGTTCCTTGTCTTGATTTCTGCAAATGTCGTTAATATGTTCATCCTTCTTGAGTAATGCATACTATTGATGTCATCTAGGTCTTTAAAACTGTCTACAATCGTGTGCAATACCTCTTTCATTGTGTCGTCATCATAAGGAACTAGAGGTACCAAAGTTCTCACTACCTCACTTAAACGAGAGGTAACCAACAACTTGATTTCCTCATCATAATGCCTCAACCATTTATACCAATTCAAGGTGGTTACTGTAGGAGTTAGAGCTATACCTAACACTTCAGATGACTGCTCAATGTGGATCAAACATTCTTCCACCTCTTTAAGTGTGTTCAATTCATCATCCCTTGATTGTAATTTAGTACTAAGCTTGTTGCCTGCTTCATAGAGTGATCTTGCCAATGGTTTGATATCTTCTATTGTCATGATTAATCAAGTTTTTTGACATTTATCCAAAGGTTGGAAGGTTCACTAGTTTTAATACCACTATAATGACCCTTGCCCAAGTTTGGTGGTTTTTACGATTTAATCCGTTAAGAGTTGACAATGTAAGCATGTTGTCAACAAATCACAAGATTGTACTTTGTAGATTAGGACATCAAGTTATGGAAATAGAGTAACTCTAACTATTGACTATGCTAGTCAGTTATGCATGTATGAATAAAAGTGGATATTATGATGGGAACAATAATAACAATGTTCTGATGCAATTTCTATAAATGAATCTGATCTGATAATTAATCCAAGAAGGATAATTTGGCAAAGATAAATAACCGCTGTTTCAAATTGATTGCTCTAAAACCAAGCAATGTAATATAACATAAAATTATGGCATCGAAAATGACTGTTATTTCTAATGTGATCCTTCATTAACATGTGGTTGCTGATTGTGAGATTGATTCCTTTTCGCTGTCTCAAATGATAACAATGTGCTTATGTGAATTCCATCTTTGGCACTCTATCAAGTGTCTACAATTATCTCATTCATCCAATACTTAGGTTGATCGAGGCTCTTGGGAGCACTTAGATCTGCTGTGTAAATATATATATATATTTAATTCTGTAATATTCTATAATGTTCTTCTCTTCCCTTTTTATTGTCTTTTATATCTTTATGGCCGAATAGAAGGGATGTGTCTCTTTGAATAGAGATGTCCATCCAAATGGACATGTCCCTTAATTAAGGGATCTACATTAATTATTACTTGTAGAGATATTAATCATTGTATTGGAAAACTGATTATTTAAACTCTTCATACACCCGATATCATGCATCATAAACACGACTTCTACCTTTTTATGGAATCACAACTATTCCTTATGGTGGCGGTCAACAAGATAATATTTTGCTTTGATCTATGGCGGATTTGACAAAGGATATTGGCTAATATTGAAGCAACAACTGAATATTGTGGTGGCGGCTCAATACCAGATAATCTTATGAAATAAGTGCTCAACTCCTTTAGCAAGCGGCTCGATTACTAACATCCATAGGCTCCAATGTCAATGTCAATACCAGGGTCACCGATGATAATTAAAATAAATATGGAACTTGTTAATGTTCACTTAATTACCCACATAGCAATGCTCCAATGACGCTAACTTATAAATTTGGTATTCATTAAAAAGACCTGATACCTTTAACTTAACTTATGGTGCAATACCCTTTGTAATTCACGGCTCCTCGATGATATATATCTAGTCGCCTCCCGACTCTCCTCTATTCTGTAGCATTCATATTAATAGCCTTTAATGATATGAGTTTAGCTACCATGTGCATAAACTTCTTCAAATGAGGCGGTTGTGGAAGATATACAAAGGTGCTGCATTTGGGATATTCATAATTCCAATATCAGCATCGACTCCTTGGTAGTCTCACGGTTCACTATGTAAAGTGCTTTAGTTAATTTATTGTGATGTCCCCATCACCCAAGAATATCAAAGATAAGTATATATTTCATATATTTATATTTTTAATAGATACGCATTCAAATAGTGTAATCATTATAAAACATTTTCATTTAACTTATATATATAAACATGACTAACTTGGGTACCGTTGGTGACAGATTAGAAGAAGAGATCCTAGAAGAAACTAAGATCTTTTTGCTTGAGGACAAGCAAATTTGGGAGGGGAGGACTGTCATGTCCCCGAAATTAGAACACTTTGAGATACAAATAAGTGAAAATGAATAACACAATACATATTAAAATTATAAAAGAAAATATTATCGTTTTAATATATTTATAATTACAATCATCATAAGATAATATTGTAATTATAAATATATATCGATGATACACAATAAAATCAATTAATATAAATACTATTATAATTATCAAATAATTATTAAGAGATAATATTATAAATATTAAAATATACATATTTAAATAATAAATATAAATAATACTATAAATAAATATAAATAATATTACAAATAAATTAAAAATAAAATAGTAAAATATAATACACATCCAAACAAAATAATAAAATGAATATAATTTGAGATATCATTAAGGAATGTTTAACTAAAGGTCATGTCCATTTGTGGGGTTATCTCTATTCAAAGAGAAGCCTCTCTTCATGGAGGTATAAGGATATAAAATAAGTTTGTGGCATGTGGGGAAGGAGGAAAAAAAAAGATATATTAAATACACATCAGATTTTAAGAAGAAGATAGAAGAGTAAAGGAATGAAGATGTAAAAAGGAGATTTATCAATAGTGTGTAGAGAACAATAAAAAGAAATTAGAAAGGTTTGGAATTAGTTTTCAAAAGGCAGCAATCATTTCAAAAGGTTGTGTCATTTCTAATGAATGTCTCTTTTCAAAATGATACATCTTCTCATTTTGTGAAGATATAAAAAGGGAAAGAATGAGATATGTATAGAAGGAAGGAAATAGAGAATAGAACGGGAAACAAGAGATAAAATATAGACTGCAGATCATCTGAAATTTATAAAGACAGGCAGATGGAAAGTAGATAAGTATTTTATGAATATAAGGAGATAAGTATTTTTATGAATTTAAATAGAAAAGGAGAAAAATAATGCAATATGAACACTAGACCATCATAAAAGGATATCTTCAAGAAATCAAGGCAGATTTAGGGTAATCCCAAAATGGGGACATTACATTTATACTTGTAGAGCTTCTTCAATTCTCCAAATGTCATGTCACCCCTTATTTGTCATTATCGACACCTATGCTTGTTTGCGGAACCTCAAAGTTCTTAGTCATCAAAACTTCCTCATTGAGAATGGAAACTTTAATATGATATGCTGCTTCCCTATATAGGAATATAGAGAGGCGTCTAACACTTATAGTATTTCATAATCCTTATATCAACAATGTCCTGAAAAATGGGACGTTACACTCCTAAATAGAATAGTGAGGGTGCTCTTGTCATCAGTAGAACACAAATGGGCATGCAGCTGCAATAGTATCCGGATCAATACCAAGGCCATTTCAGCCTACCTTTACATGTCGAGAGGAAGCACATACTATTCCAGAGGCTCAAGCTCCTCTAGCAGATGAGATAAGGGGTGTGGGTAGAGTATGCTACACTTCCAAAGGAGATTCAAAACCATTTATCATTGAATGGTTTCTTGAACCAGAGAAAGAGGAACAGTGGTAGAGTTGAGCATAGAGGACCAGTAGTGCAGAGAGATTTTCAACAAGCATTAGGTAAGGTCACATTAGCTCACTTTGATGGAGCGACAAATGCACAACCAGGGCATGGGTTTAGAAGTTGGATAATTACTTGGCTCTTAGGCTTGTGGTAGAGGATGAGGCAATTAAGTTTGCCACATTGCATTTGGACGGGATTGCACACGAGTGATGGTAATGTAATGTCCCTTACCCGGCCTTGCCCTAGAATTTGCTTGTTGATTGGGTTTAGGGTTTTCTCCTTTCCAAATGAATGTTCTCCTAATGCTAACTCTAGATGGGAATCTGTATTCATCATATTAACAACATATTTGTTAGCATTAATATCTAGATACCCAAAATATATAAACATAATCACAAAACTATACTGAAGACAGATGAGGAATGGCATGGATAGATCCACCCTAAGCTATCCATCTAAGCCCAAGGGCACAAGCACCATATCAGGACAACCCACCCCTTGGCCCCGAGTTGAATGTCCAAACTAAGACAATTCCACACTTGGCGTGGCGTGCTTAGTGGAAACACTTGTACCTGCTTTCTCTACCCATGTCATCACCTCGGAAGACACTTGACTTATTGGGGATAGTTGGGGGAGCAGATAAGTGGCCCGAACCTACCACCCCTCCATGGTCGTGATGGATCTTGAGTGGGACCCCCACCCCTCCATGGCCCACCCATGCCTTGAGATTGGGCGGACTATGAGTGGAATTTCCACCCCTCTAGGGCCCATCCCTGCCTTGGGTTCCGGGGGAAAACTTAAGTAGGGTTTTTAGGCACCACTTCCCTCACACCCTTCCTTCCAATAAGCTTACAAACACAAAGAAGACAATCTTTAAACATTCAGATATATTTGCACTTATTATTAATTCTTAAGTCCATATCAAATCTAGAACAGCTATAATCATGACAATCAAGTAATTAATAAATAACATCTAGATTATATATTTGATTCTGAATGAATGGAGGAACAAGCATATATCTATAATATTGAAAATCCTATCAATATCTCTTTCTACTGAGATGTAAATAGCATCCTAAACATGTACATGCTAAGAAGACAAGGCATCTATAATTATAGGAACCAAAAGTAATAATTCAGAGGTGCAACAATCATATTCTTCCCCTATGTTGTTTGTCAATGAGGCAATGCATACTAGAGTTCAGACTATTTGGTTCGAGACAATCCAAGGTTAGTCATAGTGTAGAAGGTAAGCGTATAGAAATAGTTCATTATAATTGTTAAAGAAATCACAGGGTATCAGTACTAATGCCCAGTATATTCACACATCTATCATATGAACATTTGTCTACTTCTGATATTTTGGAATGCTAAACATTAATTACTAAGTGAGTGATATCACCTGAACTCATTGCAAGGCCTCCCTTATGTATTTGACTTAATGTTTGCTTCTCAGTCTTCTGGTTCACAGATTTAAAGGCCCAGTCTATTACAAGAGTATGCGCCTACCAACTTCTTCCCTGATCTTTGGTTCCTGACTTTACTCCCTCTTTATACCCGTGATGGGCTTTCAGACATGTTTCTTTGTGGTAAGTGTTTGTCAAAAGACACGTCTATTAGTAATATTGTTTCCCCTTACATGTCTAATGGATAATCAATGTTTTATTAACTTAATTTTACATTGGACAATCAAACGCTATATGTTTATTAAGTTTCAGAAAACTTGGGTCGGCTAAGTGAATAGGCTCCATTATTTAGTTTAGAAACACACCAATAATTCCGGGTGAATTCCCACACCTACATCCTTCGATGTTGATTAGAATACGTTGCCTAGGCTGAGACGTCTCCATTTAGTATGTCGCCGATACTCTCTTTGTTTCGGCTTAACCTGTTCCTGCATATCCAAGGTCATCGTGGACAATTCAGCAATGTCATATTTTGACTTCAAATAAGACAATAAGAGTATCCCTTGCTTCACCGTGACGATTGCCTGAGTGCCTTCATGTATCAAATCTCCAAAAATGCGACAGGTTCAATGGCTTCAACGGAAATAAAGGATATTGTGATTATGTAGTCGCCCTTATGAATATTTTCAATTTTATATTTCATACTTTATAATATTAGTTTGTGTTTAATATTCTATCTATGAATTGATTGATTGTTCTATATTTAAATATATATATTTTTATTTTATTATTTAAATTGTTAACATTTGTTTATAATTTTTATAATTAAGCTATTGTCTTCAATTATAATTATGACAATACTCAATGGTTAATAGCTTTTAAGTATGCTTTTTTTTTTTTTTATTAAGTGTCACGATTTTGGGGATTACGATATTTATAGTATAATAATTATAATTATAATATTGTCTTCTGACAATTATAATTATAATGGTATCAAATCATTAGTATTTTTAAATATGTTTTTTATTACCTTGGTGTCCAATTTCGGGGACATGACAGTCCTCCCCTCTCAATTTGCTTTCCCTCAAGCAAACCTCTTTTTGTGTAGTGAATATCTTCTTAAGGCAAGAGTTTAAGAAGAGGATTAGGAGTATTATACATATCTACGGAATATTCTATAAAGGGGCTTTCTATCTTCTTGATAAAGAAACCTCAAGGGTCTTATTACAATTCTTATTGGGGAGATTTGGTTGGATAATATGTTTCTAGATCTTGAGGGTATAAGGTTGCCTTCACCACTTAGATTGGCTCCTCCACAAAGTTCCATTTGTTCATTGTCTCTTCTTCTTTTGATTGGATCCCTTTGAGATCCCCTCCCTCGTATCTTGTTTTCTTGTTTGGGTGCTCTTTGCTTTCTTCCTCGAGGATTGCTTCTATCTTGTGGGCTTGGCCTTTACAATTATGATCACGTCCCCAAGGCCCATTGCATGTGAAACATAACCCTTTCCTTTTTAAGTCCTCCATCACTTTGCACATATGATCATGATCCCATTTCCCCTTACAGTATGAACATGTCTTTCATGAATCTTCCCTTCTTGGCCTTTCTTCTTTGTGAGGGGGTTTGGAAGACGTAAAACTCCTAGGTTTGTCTCTTGGTAAGTCATCTTCAAATTTCATGGCCTTCTGAATGGCTTCATCTAGACAGGTGGGTTCAAGTGCACTCACCATGCTTTTGACTAATCCCTTTAATTCCTTGATGAATAAGTAGGTGAACCTCTCTTGGGAGATTTCGGGTACCATAATGGCCAGCTTTTGAAACTTGGTGGCATAGTTTTCAATAGTCCCTTGTTGCCTTACTTTAGTAAGTTCTCGGAAGTACCATTCGGGGTGTTTTTGGTTGAACCATTTGATCAACCTTTGGGTGAAATCGCCGTAGGTTGACACTTGTTGATGACCTTGAGTTATGAGTCTGTGATGCCACCAATCATGGGCCATCCCGGTTAGGTGTAATACCACAAACTTGATGGAATTTGCTTTTGTCATTGGGCTTAAGGATAGATCGATGTCTTAACTTTTGAACCTATGATTGAGTGGTGTTCTTTCCTTCTCTGCCAAAGTTGGGGAGGGTTAGTTTGCTCACCCTATTCTTGAGATTCTTATTAGTTTGGTCATTTCTCTCCCTACTAGAGGCAGTTCTTTGTTTGGCCCCACAATAGTCTTTAAAAGGTACAATCCCCCTAATTTCAGGATCAAGCCTATAGTATGCTGTAGCGATCTCATCTACATCCTCTACGGGGGGTCTATTGATATTGCTTCCTTCCATGGGTTCTTCTCTTGGCAAGAAGGGGGGTCGGGTGGGTCTAGAACTTGTGGCCCGTGAGGGTATGGGATTGTTGTTTTTGGAGTGGTTAGAGTTTGCCTCCCTTGTATTATTGCTACTTAGGTTTTGGAGGGCTTGAAGTAATGCTTGGATAATTTTCTCATTTTGATCCATTAGGGCTTGGGTTTTCTTATCACTATTCTCCATGAAAGCCCTAAGTTCATCTCTTAATGGGTCAACCATGAGATCATTTCCTAGGTTATTATTCCTAAAGCTTCTTCAGTGGTAGGTTTGCATTATTTTCCACAGGATGGCAGGACTTTGGCTCTAATACCACTGTACTATCCCTTACCTAGCCTTGCCCTAGAATTCGCTTGTTGATTGGGTTTAGGGTTTTCTTCTTTCCAAATGAACGTTCTCCTAATGAAATAACTCTGGATGGGAATCTGTATTCATCATATTAATAGCATATCTGTTAGCATTAATATCTAGATACCCAAAATATATAAACATAATCACAAAACAATAATGAAGACAAATGAGGAGTGGCATAGATAGATCCGCTCGAAGCTATCCATCTAAGCCCAAGGGCACAAGCATCCTATCAGGACAACCCACCCCTTGGCCCCGAGCTGAACATCCAAACTAAGACAATTCCACACTCGAAGTGGCGTGCTTAGTGGAAACACTTGTACTTGCTTTCTCTACCCACGTCATCACCTCGAAAGACACTTGACTTATTGGGGATAGTCGAGGGAGTGGATAAGCGGCCCAGACCTACCATCCCTCCATGGCCACGACAGATCTTGAGTGGGACCCCCACCCCTCCATGGCCCGCCCATGCCTTGGGACTGGGCGAACTATGAATGGAATTTCCACCCCTTCAGGGCCCATCACTACCTTGGGTTCTGGGGGCGGACTTAAGTGGGGTTTTTAGGCACCACTTCCCTCGCACCCTTCCTCCCAATAAGCTTACAAACACAGAGAAGACAATCTTTAAACATTTAGATATATTTGCACTTATTATTAATTCTTAAGTCCATATCAAATCTAGAACAACTATAATCATGACAATCAAGTAATTAATAAATAACATCTAGATTATATATTTGATTTTGAATGAATGGAGGAACAAGCATATATCTGTAATATTGACAATCCTATCAATATCTCTTTCTATTGAGATGTAAATAGCATCCTAAACATGTACATGCTAAGAAGACAAGGCATTTATAATTATAGGAACCAAAAGTAATAATTCAGAGGTGCAACGATCATATTCTTCCCCTATGTTGTTTGTCAACGAGGCAATGCGTACTAGAGTTCAGACTATTTGGTTCGAGAAAGTCCAAGGTTAGTCATAGTGTAGAAGGTAAGCCTATAGAAATAGTTCATTATAATTGTTAAAGAAATCGCAAGGTATCAATACTAATGCCCAGTATATTCAGACATCTATCATATGAACATTTGTCTACTTCTGATATTTTGGAATGCTAAACATTAATTACTAAATAAGTGATGTCACCTAAATTCGTTGCAAGGCCTCCCTTATGTATTTGACTTAATGTTTGCTTCTCAGTCTTCTAGTTCACAGATTTAAAGGCCCAGTCTATTACAAGAGTATGCGCCTACCAACTTCTTTCCTGATCTTTGGTTCCTGACTTTACTCCCTCTTTATACCTGTGATGGGCTTTCAGACATGTTTCTTCGTGGTAAGTGTTTGTCAAAAGACACGTCTATTAGTAATATTTTTTCCCCTTACATGTCTAATGGATAATCAATGTTTTATTAACTTAATTTTACATTGGACAATCAAACACTATATGTTTATTAAGTTTCAGAAAACTTGGGTCGGTTAAGTGAATAGGCTCCATTATTTAGTTTAGAAACACACCAATAATTCCGGGTGAATTTCCACACCTACATCCTTCGATGTTGATTAGAATACGTTGCCTAGGCTGAGACGTCTCCATTTAGTATGTCATCGATACTCTCTTTGTTCAGCTTAACCTATTCCCGCATATCCAAGGTCATCATGGACAATTCAGCAATGTCATATTTTGACTTCAAATAAGACAATAAGAGTATCCCTTGCTTCACCGTGACGATTTTGTAATGTCCCCTTCTCATCAGTGATCTGTTTTGACGCTCATCAGCCTATTCCGGAAGCCCGTAGGCTTGTTTGAGGTAAAATTAGGGTTTCCATGTTCAAAGGTTCTATGGCATTTCAGGGAGTTTACTATTTATAGTAAATTCTATTTTTGGCAGTATGCAGTTATCAGTCTTCAGGTCTTCTTTTTCAATTGGAGCATTTAATGCAATTCAAGTCTGGCTTCTAAAGGTTTTATTTTGGTGAATAAAGGAATTAATGTTATAATTTTCCGTTGACCCCTTGGCCTAGGAGAACAACTTTAAGTTGTGTTTAAAAGAGGGACTTGGAAGGGGGACGCCTTCATTAGGTGTTTATTATTATTTTTAATAATGTCTTTATGCCTTGGGGAAAAAGTGACGCCTCTTTTAAGGAGAGATATTTTTAAAATAAAGTGAAGTTCATATTTTTGCAAAAGGGACGCCATCTTGAGAATTCTTTGTTTTTGGAAATTGAAAAGACTCTTGTGTCTCTTGGTGTTCCTTCTCAGGAAATTGAAGAGTTTTTGTGAGCTTCTATAAAGTGAAGGCTTTGCTCCAGCTTTGGTATCCATTATGCTTATCATATTGTTATGCTGTCGAAATGACTTCATGAATTTAGCTTCGAGGAATGCTTACCTCTTAGCATTTATCCAATTTCGTGTTTGAAAGATAACACCTAGTTGGTTTTGGGACTACTTCTCATCCAGACTAGTAGATTGAGCTCGAATATTAAAGAATTTGTAGTTTTTGTCAATTTTGAAGTTGCTGATGCGCCTACAGCTGAAAGTGAATTTTGCTAGCAGCTCTTGAAATAAATTTATTCTAGTTCTGGGTATCTTTGCTATGCATTTGTAGACCTATGGCGACCCTTCTTGCAAAGTGGCAGATTTTAATTTGAAGTTGGTGACTTTATCTAGCAAAATCACCCCTTTCAAGGGTCATACCATTTAGAGTGCCTTGGGAATTGTGCCAAGAATTAATGACTGATATTTGTTGCTGTTTCTTCATCATAGAATGAGCGCCTACCTTCCAGCAGCTCATTGCAAGTGTTCTCACGTCATTCGGAGGTATTTTGAGTGAGTTGTGAATATTTCTTTGAATTTCACAGTTGCTGATCAGAATTTCCAGAATCTCAGTTTTATATCAGATTTTATTACATTTCAGTTTTGGCTTTCTTTCATCATTGAAGAGCTAAAAACATTGAAAGAATTCATTCTCCTCTTCTTAGCATTGTTCTCTATTATTGTAATTTGTAATTTGCAGATTTCATGATTGTACGGTTGAGATATAGTAGTACTAATCCAACCATTTAGTTTCTGCAATTACTTGTTAAATTCCATATTAATTACCCCTAGATGGTTTACCGCCAGTGTGGAGAATGAACATTGTAGCTCTCATTGTACCCACTCTCAAGTGGTGAATCCCCACTCTTAAGTGGATGCCTGCTGCAGCAGATGAATTAGATAGATGTATCTTCATGGCTGGTTATCCGCCTAATTGTTTCAGTTTCAATTAATAACTCCGTCATATGTTAGCACCTCGCCCTTAGTGGGATCTTGAGTGCACATTCTTGACGTTGAGTTTGTCTCATTTCAAGTTATTGTTTTAGTTTCTCCGCCATATGACAACACCTATCCTTCCTTGGGATTGAGTGTGCATTCTTGGCGTTGAGATCTTTCAAGCTTGGTTTTCAATTTTAATGCTAACGCTAATTCAATTGGCGAAGTGTTGATTGTGTGTGAAATTTTCAACGAAAAAATTGGTTAGCATATTTCAGATTTCCTGAGTGCCTTCATGTATCAAATCTCCAAAAATGCGACAAGTTCAATGGCTTCAACGGAAATAAAGGATATTGTGATTATGTAGTCGCCCCTATGAATATTTTCAATTTTATATTTCATACTTTATAATATTAGTTTGTGTTTAATATTCTATCTATAAATTGATTGGATTGTTCTATATTTAAATATATATATTTTTATTTTATTATTTAAATTGTTAACATTTATTTATAATTTTTATAATTAAGCTATTGTCTTCAATTATAATTATGACAATACTCAATGGTTAATAGCTTTTAAGTATGCTTTTTTTTTTTGTTATTAAATGTCACGATCTTGGGGATTACGATATTTATAGTATAATAATTATAATTATAATATTGTCTTCTGACAATTATAATTATAATGGTATCAAATCACTAGTATTTTTAAATATGTTTTTTGTTACCTTGGTGTCCAATTTCGGGGACATGGTAGGTACCACAGTCTAGTTATACTAGGCCACAACCTGATCACCACATATGATGAGTTCACTAACAAACTCATTGAGGGATTTGACAAAAAGGACCCAAAGTTACATTTTAGAGAGTTAGCATAGTTGAGGCAACATGGTACTATGGATGCCTACATTTTAGAGTTTTAGAGGTTATCTGTTATGGTTCCTAATATTACATAGATCCTTTTTAGTGAAGGACTAATGGAGCCCATTAGAGGATGGGTTAAGGCATTTGACCCACCTTCATTATAGGAGGCAATGAAGAAGGCAAGAAGCATGGAGTTGGCTGCCCCTAGAAACAAAATTTCATCAAAATCCTTTCAACATGATAGGGACAAGAAGCGTGATAACAAGGAAAACATTCATCCCAATAAAACCCCCTCAAGAAAGGTGGAAAAGGACTTTAGAAGGGAGCTAAGGAAGAATAATCTATGTTTCACATGCAAAGAACTATGGGCCCCAGGATATAGGTGTATGGAAAGGGGGAAGAATCGTCAATTGGAGGCATATTCAGCTAATAGATCTGAATAAGAAAATTCAGATCAGCAAGCTGAAACAAAGGAAAGTGAAGAAGAGGAATCAACATAAGAGTCTAGGGAAGAGAAGGAAGATGGAGGCATACTTGTGAGGCTCTCTAGTCTTAAAAGAAATGATCCATTCAAGGTTAGAGGTACCTTGAAAGGGAAGAAAATAGTTGCCCTTATTGACACATAAGCTACTCATAATTTCATTGATGAGGACATCATAGCACAATGTGGGCTCAAAACTAAAAGAATTGGAGGTTTCAGAGTCATGGTTGCTAATGGTCACACTATGTCTTGCATGAAGAAGATCCCACAATTGAGGCTCCTATTGAACCATTACGAAGTTAATGATGATTTTTATGTTGTGAATACAAGGGACATGGATATTGTTCTTAGTATGCAGTGGCTTCATTCTCTTGGTGAGATCACCTTGAACTTCAAACCTATGGAGCTGAAATTTCAGAGTGAGGGAAGAATGGTAGTGTTAAGAAGAATGACAAAGAAGGGATCCTATATAGCTACATGCAAAATGATGCAGGGAGTATTTGATCATTGGTCAAAAATGAAGTCACAACAAGGAGGTAACAATGATTTTCATATTCTAATTAATCCCCTATTTGATATGGATGTAGAGTTGTCATTTCATAACCCTATTTTTAAGATTCATGATGACGATTTAGGGGAAGAATAGGTTCCTAATGATAGATTGCTCCCTATGATGGATTATGTTGGACGGGATCAATATGGTGGGATAAATGACTTTGTGGATTCACCACCAGGGGAGGAATACTATTGTGACTTTGAAATTGATGGGCATCAGCGTGGTTGAAACATTTCGGGTTTGAGTATCCATACCCAAGATTGTATGCATGGGTTGTGGGGAATTAAAGAAGATGGGAGAGACATACCATGGAAGGTTACAGACAAAAAGGTGAATGGAATGCTGCTGTTACCTATTGTTACAGTCATTATAGGAGTCCATTTGTGATCATACAAGTGGATTGGAGAGAGATTTTGTGCGAAATTCAGTACACTACTGAGTTGGTGACTCTTGACAAGGCATTTTCAGTCAAGGGAATGATCAAAAATTTCATTTTGGCCAAGGTTTTTCAATGTTGCAGTGGTTGTTCTTCTTTTTGGATGATCAGATTTGAAAAATCAGACTTGGACAACTGCATACCTAAGTATTTTCAGACCATTCAGCCTCTTAATAAGGTTAGTTTTTTTCCTCGGAAGAAGGGAATGACAAGTTTTGCTAACTAGGTTCAGTGTGGGATGGTTGTTCAGGCACCAAGCAATTGTTATTTCTTATTATCAGCCTACATTTTTGGTTGGGACAGCAGGCTTCTTACAATTGCAGCCATTATGTTGAAGTGCAGGAAACTAACAGTGAGGAAGTTAACATTAACTTTCTCATTTTTACTCCCATGGTGTCATGGATTTGTGATTATGGAGACCCATTTTCTAAGGAATTGACCGGGATCATGCAATGTTTGGTTGCTCTTCTTACAAGGGAATTTCAGGAGGTCACTTGTGCAGGTACCCAACAATATAGTGCTCCAAGTAGATGGAGCTACAAACCTTTTAGACTTATTTGGGATTTTGGAATCACATTGAGTTTTATCCGGGGTCAACTAGTTTATGAGTTGGCATTGCTTGGGGACAAGCAATTTTGGGGAGGTCAGACTGTAATTTCCCCTTCTCAAGAATAGTCAACTTTTGCGATAGCCTATTCTTGAGTTCTCATAGGCTAATTGGCAATGGTTAGGGGACTTCAAGGTTCTTGGAGAGCTCAATAGCGGGATTTCTCAGCATCCAGTGGTGTGTTGGCATTTTGTTGGTACTCGGGATGGTGGTGTTCTTTGTTGCAATTTTGGCCACCTGGGTTGTTCTCCACATTTCTTGGAGAACATGGCTATTTTTAGTAAGTGCCCATTTTAGCATTTGGCATCTTCCCTCATCATCAGTAGCTTCTTGGTGTGATCAATTTTCCATTTCAGATGTCTCGTTGGTGCTTTCTATAAGATGGTTGGAATTATTTTAATATTTACACTAAAGTTATAAAGCTAAGTTACCGGTTCGGGTTCGGGTACAGATACGAGAACGGGTACAGGTACGGCGATACAACAATTTTTTTCCTTGGGTACAGGTATGGGATTATATATATGTATGTATGTATGTATGTATGTATCATGTATGTATATAAACATACATAAATACATACATATACATATATATACACTAAATACATACATAAATACATACATATGCATATACATTTTATAGTAAACCATACCCAATGTCTCCAAAAAGCTGGCATTTCTTGTTATTGCACCAATTACCTACTTGTTTCTTGTTAACTTACATAAAAAATTACTTTTTTTTGTATTTTTTTTAGGGAACCTAGGGTGCCCGAGAAGGACCCTGGGAGAAACCAGAGAAGGACAAGCAAAGAACAAGACCAGAACCGTACCCACATGGGTACGAGGGGTAGAATAGAAGAACCCGGTAACAGAGTTATAAAGTAATGTTTTAATATTACTTTAGTGTTAAATATTATAAAGTGAAAAGGTTATTTCCCCACGTTGGATGCCTACGGGAAAAGGGGACTTAAATTTATTTTTTTTAAAACCACTTTTTTAGGAAAAAGCAAAAAGAGTTTTTTGAAAATCAACAAAAAAGCAAAAAAATGTTTTTTGTTTGAAAAAGCAACGAAATTTTTTTTTTTTCAAAAAAGCAGCGAAAAAGATATGGAAGGAGCTATGGGGCTCTCATTTGGATTATTCAAGTTCGCACACATAATAGTATGCTGCTGGAGTGAACGGAGAAGTTCTTCCAAGGATTGATCGAGGACGAAAACCCTCATCAAATCACTAGTTTTGGTGGTGAAAGATCCTCCCTAGTTGGTAGAGTGATTTCACACATAAATCACCTTGGTATTTCATGGATTTTTTGATTTCTAGGGTTTCAAAAAAATGAAAATATGAGGTATTTTGAGGTGCGTATTTTGGTGTGGTTAACATTAATTTTTTAGTGATTTTTGGTGTGTTAGAATATGATTTGCAAACTCTATTTCATGCTTGGCTGTACCCTTCCACGAGCAAGCCATACCCATATATTCTGATTGCCCTGTTTGAAGGATGCACTATTTCGTTATGAGTATTTGATCTTGGCAATCTTCAGGTCCAGACACCTCAAGATTCAGTGTTTGATTGGGTTTGGTGGCTGTATTGATTTTTCAAGCTGGTTTCCCTAGTTGCAGGCTGTGCAAGTGAAATCTGGGTTATTTTGGAACCATGTGTAGTTGTTTTGGAGTGTTCTAGCAACCGAAAACTAATGGATATGCAACATTTAAGTCTATAGAACACTCAGCAGCAATTTAATTTCATTTTGGAAGGCAGAGAAATTAAATATGAATTTTTTAAGATAAATCACCCTTGCTGGGAGCTAGTGCCATTCTTGGTGAGGTCTGAAAATCATTAACAGGTCTGCAAATCTGATGTTTTTTGGAGTTTAGGAAGGTTAAAGGGTTCATTGGAGGTTTTTAAAACAGTTTAAACTAATATAAGGTGCTCTTGACTTGTGGGAAGTGTTGTCCTTTTCACACATCGCCCCATTCAAAATGGGGACCCCCTAAATTTTGCTCCATTCTAGTCTTTTGGCTTGGGTTTTTTTCTCTCTTTCTCTCTCGCTCTGTCTCTTTTCTGATGTCTTCCTTCCGAGGATTGTGCCCGTCTCTGAGTTTAAGCATGATTTGGCCAAGTCTGAAAATTAGGGTTTCATCTTTCCTGGTCAGTCCAAGGTTGAACAAAGTGAATAAATTGAAAATTGAGCTTAACGTTGTTGTCAGCATGTTTCCAGTAGGCTCTCAGCAAGTTTTCATCTGATTCCGAGCAACTTACTATTTTTAGTAAGTGTGAAATTACAGGCAATTCGTCAACACTTTTGAAGTTCCAACAGTCACACGGCATTCAGAGCACATCAAACTGTTCGCATGCAAAATTTGAGCGAAAACAGACAACTTACTATTTTTAGCAGTCCAGCTTCTGGGACAAATTTCAGGGTTTAGATGCAGAGTTTTTCTTTGCATGTCTAGATATTCCTTCTGGGTTTTTTGAGACCTTCACAATGGTATAACATGCAAAGTGGGACGATAACTTTCAGAATTCAGTCTTCTGAGGCTATTTTTAGGGTTTGCATGTCAGGGTTTCTTTTGTATGTCGGACGATTCCTGGTGGGTTTTTCGAGAGCTTCGCGATGGTGTGACATGCAAATGGAGATAACCACTCAGTAAGGAACTTACTATTTTTAGCAGGTGCTTCGGCAGCCGCTTCCCAGCAGTTCAGAATCATAAGCTGATCGCAGTACCACAAAACGAGAGCAAACAGAGATCATTTGATACGCATGCACGAGCGAATTAGGGTTTCCAACTTCGGAGCCTGAAAAGAGGAAAAGTCACAATTTTTGAAAACCGTGTAAACCACCGCGATTAGTGTCCTTCAGGCTACATATGCTGGTAAAATTTCAAGTCAAACGGAGCACTTACTATTTATAGTAAGTCATTTTGGAAACAGGCTAAAAATAGTAAGTCAGGTGCATGCGTTGATGTCAGCCGGCAGGTCATGTGGTGAGGAGTGCCTCATTCAAATTTCAAGTTAATCGGAGCAGTGGAGCTATCAGAAGCAAGCAGTTACTATTTATAGTAAACCACCTTCAGAAATGGGCTAAAAATAGCAGGCCGGCTAAAAATGGCAGTGTCGACAGAACAACAAGGTCATGAGGATGCAGTGTTTAAAATTTCAAGTCGTTCTGAGCTTCAGAAATACAAAATTGAGGGCTTACTATAAATAGCAAGGCATGAAAAGCGGGCGAAAACGAGGAAAAACTTCTAAGTGTGAGAATTCATCTTTCCTCAAGGCCAAAATGCGCCCATGTAATGTCCCCTGTTTCAGCATGATCTTGTTTTGCGATGGTTAGCCTTTTATTGGACCCTTGTGGGCTAGCCAGTTTGGATAGAGGGTCAGTGATGCATTCTGGAGAGTTTGATTGTTCTTGTTTTCAGTGGACAGTGTTTGGATCACAGCAAGCGTTGGCATTCCAGGAGTTCACAGCTTCTGATGGCACGGGATTATCCTGAGTTTTGAGCGTATTATGGAATTTTAAGTGATTAAGTTAATTATTTAACTTAAACGCCTTTTTTATTAAAGTCACATTGACTTTAATAATATTTTTATATCACTTAAAATGTTCAAAAGAGGGATTTAATATTTTAATGGCTTAAAATATTAAAAGTGCGCCAAGTATTTAATTCATGAACTATTGAGATGAATTAAATATTAATTAAAAGATTTTAAAACCTAAAAGTGGCGTATTCTTCTTGAAATGCGTGCCTTTGCATAAAAAGGCATTTCTGGCAATTGAAACTCATAACTTTTGACTATTTCGATTTTCCTTGTGCATTTTCTTCTGAGCAATCTCCTGTGACCAGGGTTTGATCATTTTGTCCATTGGAGAACGGAAAACTCTTCAGTGTTGAGTACTTTTGAAGCTGTGAAAGATCAGCCGAATCAGTACAGTTGAGAGCTTCACA
This sequence comes from Sequoia sempervirens, assembly GCA_007258455.2. Taxonomy (NCBI): domain Eukaryota; kingdom Viridiplantae; phylum Streptophyta; class Pinopsida; order Cupressales; family Cupressaceae; genus Sequoia; species Sequoia sempervirens. Next base: position 85,888 of record VDFB02109051.1, on the reverse strand, counting down.
CAGAAGTTCTACAGTTGCAAACAGAGGTTTCATATTTGCAGTGGTTTGTCTTTTGCAAATAACTTGAGGGTTTCATACTGGTAGCGCCTTTTCCACAGATACAGAGACGTCCCTTCAGAGATTCTATTCCTTACTTTCATGGCCGTACGGCCTGCCTTGGTTTTTGTGCCTTGAGAAAGGCGTGTGAAGTATTTAAGAAAAACGCCTTCTTTTTGAGAGGGCTTTGGCATCTATCATTGGCGGCTAGCTATTTCAGGGGCTTTTGACCAGTTTCAGAGTAGGAAAAGACACTTCTGGAGACTTGGCGCGCATTCATGCTTGTTTTCACCAATTCCAGCTGTAGATCTGGCCAGTTCTTTATTTAAAATAATTTGGAGCCTTCTTGGTATGTTTATCATTCTTAATCTATCTGTTGGTGTTAAATAATACATTCTGTACTTTCATTTTGAAGAAATAAGTTTAAATTCATCTTTTATGAGCAAAATTATGATGCGCCCCTTCTCTTCTGTCTATTAAGATTTCTCTAAAAAACTTTAAAACACATTTAAAGACTTAAGAAAAGAGGTTTTTTGAGCTGAGAGCCAGCAGGGCTCATCACAGCCCAAGGAGAAGAAAGTCAAAGGAAAGTCAACACGTTTATCCTGTAGGCATAGTGAAATGCGCCCAACTTGAGGAAGGAAAGTTGAAAATTTTCTAAGTGTGAATATCCTCCACCACCCTCAAAATGCGCCCATCCTCCTCAAGGGGTAAAATGCGCCCAAATTGCAAGAGAAGGTCAAACAAGTCAATGACTTTCATCCTCCTACATAGGCAAAATGCGCCCAAAGACATGCATGTGAAGACAAGAAAGAGGGAGGTGAAAGGTCACGAAGGACGTGGTAAGAGTTTCATCCACCAGCAAGGCCAAAATGCGCCCAAGAAAGAAATGAGCCAAAGTGGTCAACATTTCTTATCCCTCACCTACATGGAAATGCGCCCAAATAAGGTCAAGTGAGGACAAAAAATGAGAAGTCGAAGGGTCATCCTTCTTGCATGTCTAAATGCGCCCCAAGTTGAGGTGTAAAAAGTGAATGTAAGGTGGTAAGTGGGGTAAAAGATACTTCAAGGCGTGGTGAGAGCTTGGTAAATGCTAGGCGTTATCCCTCTTCAAGTGCAAGATGCGCCCAAGGTAATATGTGTGAGGTGGTGAAGATAATATGCTAAGGCGTGATTTTAAATCCCCTCTTCAAGTAATATGCGCCCAAGGTGATACATGTTAGAAAATATTGCAAGGTGATTTGTGGAGGTAATGCCTAGGCGTTGGAAGTGAAGACTTCTAAGCACAAGATGAATATTCCCCTTCACACACATCAAGCGCCTAAGATGTTGAGTGAAGAAAAATGAAATATTCCTAAGGCGTTGGAGTTTTAAATAAAATTGCCTTTCAAGTGTGAAGTAAGATGCAAGTGGTGAGTGAAAAATAAAATGTGCTAGGCATGAATGAAATTTTTTCTAAGTGAGGTTGATAAAATTTCCACCACTGGCAAACGAACAAAATTTTCTAAGGAAAATTCTCAAAGTGCAAGATGATTTAAAAGTTTCTAAGGCAAAAATATTTTCTCCCTTAGAAAATACGCCTGGAGCTCAAGGTGGTGAAATTTTTTCTTCGTAGAGCACGAGCAAATTTTCTCGGTGATGAAGTCAGAGAATGATGATAATGCATGATGAACTCAAATTTCTCAGGTTGGAGCAACACAGATGATCACAGGCGAAGGATGGATTTGATTCAATGAAATAATATTTTCTAAGGTTCAAAATTTAAAAATTAAATGAACCCGTTCGTTGGGTACCCATGGATTCAAAGCACTCTGAAGAAAATTCTCTTCTGGGTACTGAACATTTGCGATGATAGATGGGTTTCTATGTCTTCCGCACTTCGCCAACGCTTTTTCAGTAAAGAATTTAATCAGTGCTCAAATTGTGAATTTTCCTAAGGGAAAATTTAAAATTCTCTAAGGCAAGATGAATAAAATGTGTTTTTCAAAATGAATTTCTCCGAATGATGAATTCGAAATGAGTTGCCTAGATGATTTTGATTGAATTCTTCGATGATGAATTTTTCCAGAGCTGAGGAGGAGTTTTAATTCGAATTCAGATGACAGAGCTCCAGCTGGTGAATTAAAAAGATGAATTTAAATTAAATTTTTCAAAAATAAATTCAAAAGATGCTAGTCAAAGTCAAGTTTCTAGAAGAGCAAGATTCCTGACGTCGAGAGACAAGTGTCAGAAATACCAGAGAAGGAAAATTCGAATTCTTGAAGTGGAGTAGTGGAAATTAAATGCACTGGCTAAAATTGGCTCCTTCTAGAATTCGATTTTGAGCTATAAAATGAAGAAGTTTCTCACTTATTTTTCACAGCTGGAGAAGTCGAATTTTCTCTGAAGCTTGTTGCTAAGAATTGTTGAAGCTTGAAGAGTTCAAAATTTTTGTTAAGTCAAAGAGTTGCTGAGTTGAAGGCGTTGAAAACTTGCTATTGCTGGAGTTCGAATTTGCTGAGGGACACCTTGAGTGTAAGAGTTGAAAGTTCGAAATATTGCTGAAATCAAGAGGGGCGCACTTGCTGGTTGTTGATTGAAACTTGAAGTTGCTGATGCCAAGAGGGGCGCCTTGAAGTGAAGGTATTTCAAATTGTCTAAAAGGTGCGAACTTGTTGAAAGAAGTATTCAAAGTTGCTGAGAGTTTTAAAGTGCGAACTTGCTGATTGCTGATTGCTGATGTGAAATACGAATTTATAGAAGTTCAAGTTGCAGATTGGAGTTGCTGATTAGAGTAGTGAAATCACTGAAGCCTACTTAGAAACCTTTTCTAAGTGTTGAAGTTCGATTTTATTGGAGAAGAAGCTGAGGTTTGCAAATAAGAAAAGTTATTGCAGCTTCTTGAAGTCGACTGCAGCCCCTACACAATGTCTTATTTTATTTTATAAATTAATTGGCTAATGAATGTTTATCGTTTGCAGATGGCTGAGGCAAGGGCAACTGGCAAAGACAATGGTGCATCCAGGCAAGCAGTGATTAAGAAGCTGAGTAAAACATTCATGCCAGAGTCGAAATTCATTTCAAAGTTGGGCAAGTTGACAGACACCAACTTGGGCTCCGTCAACCTAGAGACCTTCAAGAACAAAATGTTGGGAATTGGGAGTCATCGGCCTTCGACTACTTCGCGCAATATTGTTCGAAGTGGGTTATATGCAGCTGCTGGTTTCCCGCCAGCTATTTAGTGTTCGGAGCTGATGATGGAGTGCGCCAATTATTATGAGAAGGATCATAGATCGATCATGTCACCAGATGGCCAAGTGCTAGCTAATCTTACTCCTGCAGCCATTGGTGAAGCTTTCGGTATCCCGGTACACAGGAACATGGTTTACAAATCCAGAGAGCGAGCTGAACGAATGTATGCTTCTGCTTTCGAGAGATGCGGAGACAATTAACACTCATTGGATGAGCACTCCCAAGCCTTCTCGTACAAAGTTGCCGAAGCAGATCATAGCGGAGGACTTGAAGCAAGAATACTGTGACCTCATTATGATGCTGAGCAGGGTTGGTGGTTGTGCACAGTCATTTATTTTCGAGCCTTGGATGTTTTACTACATCAACCTCGTGCTGGAAGGGAAAGATTATGTCAACTGGGCTGTGATGATCAGTGATAATTTGCATGAGCAGCTCCTGAGCCTCAGAAGGACAAAGACATTTTACATGAGCTCCTACATCATCTATATGTTGGCTCGTATGACGAAGTACAGAGGGATTTCTTACAAAGAGCCTGTTGTTTGTTGGTTGTGGCTCTCACCAATTCAAAATCTATGACGCTTGTCCGCAGTTGCATTTGGCGAGTACTACCCATTACAAGCGTGTCAACGATGCCTTCACCATGCACATCACGAGATTGCTTCAGGAGCGGTTACACCACAGAATCTCGAGGGAGGCCCAAGAGTTGATTGAAAGGTATGGGTGCTGGTTCATTCAGTTTCCAAGGTTTTCCTATATTAGGCTGCAAGGTTTTTCATCGTATCCGTATAGGTTGCCTAAGTACCCAACGGATAGAATATTAATGTTAGAGATATCTAGGCAATTGCTTGCCTATGATAAGATTCAGAAGAAAAAGAAGAAGGGAGGTATTGAATTCCCAATTGTCATGGGCAACTCGGATGAGGTGTGTCCCTCAATACAGGCAGCCAGAGAAGCCGAGAGCGAGCTTCAATTTTATCATTTCTCATATCACACCAGCCGACAGCACTATGATCCACATCACAACATCAAATGGGTACTGTCAGAAGAATTTAAACACAAAGCAAATATTGAGGATTATTGGGCTGATGCGCCAGATGAAATTGAAGTAAGGAAAAGAATGTTCTTTGTAATGACCCCTTTTCAGTGGAGGTCCTATAACCTGGATCTTATATTCAAAACATTTCTCAAAGAGACATTAGAAGTGTTTAAGGTTCAATAAGTATCTATTAAAATCGAAGAAGATATAGTATTCTATTCTCATCAAAGGATTGTTCATTTCCTTCTTAATACTTCTCTATAAATAATTCTTCTATAATCTATTTTATAATTATATTAGGGTAGCTGTTAATATCTGATGGATTCCATTATATCGTTTGGCAATGGTTAGTGAATTGAGTCATCATTGTTTATAAGGTTCAATAATTGTTGTAAACATTATTATGGAATCGTTGTAAATACTATATTACAATATATATATATATATATATATATATATGTGTGTGTGTGTGCACCTATAAATATTAACATATATGTATATATACGCAGGAGCGCCTATAAGTAATCTATAGGCCAGGGTTTGATAGACCCTCCACAAAGTCATAAATAATAAGCATGACAGAGTAAAGCAGCAATAGCCAAATATATATCAAATAACTTTGTAATTCCCATACCTTAGCCGACAAAACCCATCAAGGTATTTTCCTATCAATGACTCATTAATCTGCTTTAGAACGTATTTAATTATCCATCACCTTATTCCTTCATCGAGTCCTAGAATCTCCACTTTGGCTCCTTTAGCAGGGACGACATTAGAATGGCAGAGTATATGCCCCGAGATATCTTTCTTCAATTCACGGATGACTCCATACTTCAGATATCGAAGGTAAATGAGTATGAACTATGGTTCAAACTTCCATCTCCAGACTCGTCAATTAGAGCAATACGATGCATTCGTCCAAGAATAAATAATAATAGAATGGCCACCTTGTCTGTGTCGTCCCAGGTAGCTCCAAGAGTATAATAGCCATTAAAGCACGATTTATTGATCCTCTAAAGTCAGCGATTTGATTTCACTGAAGAAACGGTGGTGGAGAATATGCCGATATCAATTTTGATAACCATGAGGATGTTCACCTATCTCACCCCACCCAATCCTTTCTTTTACCGCCCATTGGTTACCTATTCCTCTATTAAATAGATACCTCCTGTTAGCACGCATTGGAAAGTGATTTCATGATATCGCTAGAGGTTTAGGAGTAATATTTGCCATAGCGCAATTCAATATTAAATCCTCTGTTATGATATATTATTTGCTCTCAAACAAGGTTATTCAATGCTGATCGGCCATCTTCAAGCCTATATCTTAGACTAGCGTCCCTTGGTGATACGAGTTCTTACTGAAGTCTTGAGCCTATTCAACCCTCGCACTGCATCCTTGGCCTTCTTCCTGATCCCCCTCAGTGCCGTTGGTTAAAGCTTTTCTTATATGCGTCGAAGGATCACTTAAATGAATCACGACTTTTCATTTGCATATTCTTATTTTAATCAATGAAGGATAATATTTAGTTCAATCTATTAGCTATGATGTTATATAAATGTATTATTATTATTATTTTACATATTTATAATATTGACTTATAGGAAGTATTTAATAATTTGTCCAATATAATATTATTTTATATTTATATTTTATATACATATACTAATAATATTTTATGATAATATTATATCGGAATATTCATAATATTATCGTTTTGGACAATTTATGCAATATCAAATGATTAAGTGCTTTCTAAATATCCTAATTTCAGGGAATGATTATTATTGTATTTAAATTGTAATTCCTCATTTGATGTTATGATGATCATAATCATAATCTTATATTATAATATTATACTTAAATTTATTATCTTTGATAATTGAAAATGTTTCCAATATGTATCTTGTATTTATTATTATTTTTAATGTTTCCATTTCAGGGACATGACAGTCTCCCCCGCTCGAAGTTGCTTGTCCCCAAGCAATCTCAAACATGAATAGCAACTAAACTACTAAGAAGTCTTCTTATCATTGTTAAGCACAAGTGATTATAAACACACATGGTGTAACGCAAAGGTTGTATGCAAGTCATACACGTAAACACTCAGGCTAAAAAGAATGTTTCGTCCATGCATGTTGATTACACATCAGACATAGGAAAATGTTTTAGACATGTAGCAATCAATGACCTACAATAGATACATATATAATCACTCATGTTGAACACATACCATCCATGGAGCAATTTATCATACATGAAACAGTCACAAGGAATGCACATAAGATATTGTAAGCTACAATCACATCAGTAATGAAGCTAGTAACATATGATGCATGAGAAAATCGTGTTACAAAGCATATTCAAAGCATTAAGAGGGTACTCATGTATGAAGAATCTTGACAAACATGAGTTAATCACACATAAAGCTATCATGAAATAATCGTGTTGAAGGCACATCAACCACATAACCAATCACAAGATATGATACATATACTTACAAGTAAGGTGTGTTAATATACTCAAGATATGCAAATACACTCAAGATATATACATGTTCAATTGAAAGTTTACACTCAAGAAATATAACGGAAATATACACATGCAAAAACATGCTAAGGCACATTAGGCATAAAGCAAGTATGTAAGTCATGAGGTACACTCATAAGACATGAATCATACATTTGAATACAGGTAAGCAGTAAAGCATGAAGTACAAGCGTAAATAAATACAGGGAGCATGGAAGCATAGACTCGAATACATACGGCATGAAGTATTCATGAAGTATACACTTAAATATATAAAGCATGAGGTATGCTTTTCAATTGCAAGTATGCATGAGAATGGAGTAAACATGCTGAAAACACACTAATCATGAAAGACATATCAGAAAGTTATCCATAAAGTAGTCATGTTGAATGCATTAGACATAAATGCATACAAGATACCAAGCATGGAGCAAACAAGAATACATTTATAGATCATAATCACAGATTACATATGAAATACACAAAATACACTTATAAATACATGGGATAAGACACTCAAACAAATTTGCATAAGGCATATAAATCATGTAACTACATGTAGAGCACATAAACTCAATCAAGGTATGCAGTGTGTAAATACTCATAAGGTAGGAATCAATGTAGATACACCTTAACAGGAAGCATACAAAGAGAAATCATACACATGGAGCATAACGCACGTAATGATCATACATAAAGAACATAGACATGAGATTGCTTGTAGATTCACTCGAAAAATACAAACAAATACGTACAAGGCATGAGTTACGCCAATGCAAAGTATGCAAAATGGAATAGTCATGTATTGGAGTACATCAGTAAGTTGCTAAGCATGTCCAAAAGACCATAAGACAGGTAAAACATGAAGGCACAAAGCATACATGTGAATGCATGTAAGTCATAGAGCATACACTTGAATACAAGTCACAACAAATAGAATGCCATAGAGTATACACTCGAATACATCATCATGAAGTATACACTTGAATTCAAAGTCGCAAAGCATACAAGTACAAAGTCAGAGGGTATACACTCGAATACAAATACAAAAGAGTATGCACTCAAATATCAATACAAAGTTATAGAGTATACACCCAAATACAAATTCAATCACGAATCATAGAGTATACACTCAAATAAACACAATCGGCGAGTATATACTTAAATACAATCACAAGCTATAGGGTGTACAATCAATTACAAATACACTTGAATGAAGTATGCTGTCAGACAATCGAGAAGGTGGATTTGGTGTATCCCATACTACACCGTGGACCCATCCTCCTTCCCAAGGTCATCGAGTATACACATAAACATGAAGCAGACACACGAATACATATAATGCACAAGCGTTCACATGAACATATGTTACGAAGCATTCACTTTGTAAATTTCTAAATAGATATTAAAACACCCCAAGTTATCTTCGCTCATCCAATTCAAAAGAGGTAAGAGTGGACCACGCACAAGGATGCCCTTAGCGCCTCTCTTCTCAGCCCGAAGGTAGTCAACAACAACCGTTGTACTGACCCCCTCAGCCCACATGGGCAGACCGCAGTCATCCAAATGGGTGAATTACCTTGAAGAGGACCTAGTACCTGCTCTCCTTCAGGGCGCCCAAACCTCCTCCCTTGTGATTGGATTGAAACAAAATGATAATTTGGTAATGGGTAGACACACAGTCCATGCGATAGTTTGGAGGAAGGATTCCCATAGGAGGCCCTTAGAGCACTCCCTTCTTAGCCCAAGAGCGGCCAACCAACACCCGTGGAAATGACCCCCTCGGCCCCCGTTGGCAGACCTGCAGTCATCCAATGAGGGTGGTCTACCATGAAGGGACTCTAGTATCTGCTAAACCTATTGGTTCCATCCCCAACCAACTACATGATTGTGATACAAACAATTGCATCTTACCTTATTACAAGACACAATTACAACATGCTATGAGGATTCATGAATTCATTAAAATATTAATAATCTATTTATCATATACATTAGCCCTTAAATCTATTAATCACCAATCCTTTATCAATCATTTATAACACGTTTAACAAATATTGTTTTCCAACTATATAAAGGTATTGCTGATTTAGGGCTATGAAAATACGCACCTAAAACTTACCACTTTGATTTGCAGAAACCCCCATCCAACGATGCCGCCTTCTTATGCTATGTTGAAATAGAATGGTAGATTATCATAACACCATTAGTTGTTCAATTCAAAATAACATATTAGCAATGCATTCCCAAAATGACTATAATAAATTACATCAATTAGATAACTATTATTATGCATAAATTGTATTTATTAATCGCCTATTATATACTCATCAATCATTATATATTTAGGTATATTTATCAGTGACATTTAGATATGCCTATTCGTCACCAATTTAATCTCCCTATTTGTTTATTTATTGCCAAACAATATCATTGTTCTTATTTAAATCTTGTAATTTGCATATATCTGACTAGACGAGAAATTATATTCAATGGTCACCACCATACCTGATCTGCATGAGTCAGATTGTTTCTTTATGTTTATAGAATATACCTTTGTCTTGGTAAGTTTGCATACACCATTTTCACAGGGTGGCAGGACCGATGCTCTGATACCACTTGTAATGACCCCTTTTCAGTGGAGGTCCTATAACCTGGATCTTATATTCAAAACATTTCTCAAAGAGACATTAGAAGTGTTTAAGGTTCAATAAGTATCTATTAAAATCGAAGAAGATATAGTATTCTATTCTCATCAAAGGATTGTTCATTTCCTTCTTAATACTTCTCTATAAATAATTCTTCTATAATCTATTTTATAATTATATTAGGGTAGCTGTTAATATCTGATGGATTCCATTATATCGTTTGGCAATGGTTAGTGAATTGAGTCATCATTGTTTATAAGGTTCAATAATTGTTGTAAACATTATTATGGAATCGTTGTAAATACTATATTACAAAATATATATATATATATATATATATGTGCACCTATAAATATTAACATATATGTATATATACGCAGGAGCGCCTATAAGTAATCTATAGGCCAGGGTTTGATAGACCCTCCACAAAGTCATAAATAATAAGCATGACAGAGTAAAGCAGCAATAGCCAAATATATATCAAATAACTTTGTAATTCCCATACCTTAGCCGACAAAACCCATCAAGGTATTTTCCTATCAATGACTCATTAATCTGCTTTAGAACGTATTTAATTATCCATCACCTTATTCCTTCATCGAGTCCTAGAATCTCCACTTTGGCTCCTTTAGCAGGGACGACATTAGAATGGCAGAGTATATGCCCCGAGATATCTTTCTTCAATTCACGGATGACTCCATACTTCAGATATCGAAGGTAAATGAGTATGAACTATGGTTCAAACTTCCATCCCGACTCGTCAATTAGAGCAATACGATGCATTCGTCCAAGAATAAATAATAATAGAATGGCCACCTTGTCTGTGTCGTCCCAGGTAGCTCCAAGAGTATAATAGCCATTAAAGCACGATTTATTGATCCTCTAAAGTCAGCGATTTGATTTCACTGAAGAAACGGTGGTGGAGAATATGCCGATATCAATTTTGATAACCATGAGGATGTTCACCTATCTCACCCCACCCAATCCTTTCTTTTACCGCCCATTGGTTACCTATTCCTCTATTAAATAGATACCTCCTGTTAGCACGCATTGGAAAGTGATTTCATGATATCGCTAGAGGTTTAGGAGTAATATTTTCCATAGCGCAATTCAATATTAAATCCTCTGTTATGATATATTATTTGCTCTCAAACAAGGTTATTCAATGCTGATCGGCCATCTTCAAGCCTATATCTTAGACTAGCGTCCCTTGGTGATACGAGTTCTTACTGAAGTCTTGAGCCTATTCAACCCTCGCACTGCATCCTTGGCCGTCTTCCTCTGATCCCCCTCAGTGCCGTTGGTTAAAGCTTTTCTTATATGCGTCGAAGGATCACTTAAATGAATCACGACTTTTCATTTGCATATTCTTATTTTAATCAATGAAGGATAATATTTAGTTCAATCTATTAGCTATGATGTTATATAAATGTATTATTATTATTATTTTACATATTTATAATATTGACTTATAGGAAGTATTTAATAATTTATCCAATATAATATTATTTTATATTTATATTTTATATACATATACTAATAATATTTTATGATAATATTATATCGGAATATTCATAATATTATCGTTTTGGACAATTTATGCAATATCAAATGATTAAGTGCTTTCTAAATATCCTAATTTCAGGGAATGATTATTATTGTATTTAAATTGTAATTCCTCATTTGATGTTATGATGATCATAATCATAATCTTATATTATAATATTATACTTAAATTTATTATCTTTGATAATTGAAAATGTTTCCAATATGTATCTTGTATTTATTATTATTTTTAATGTTTCCATTTCAGGGACATGACATTCTCTCGGTTGCCAATTACTCTGATCAGGGAGTGTGAAGTTGTTTCGGTTCCAGACCAGGTCAATGAGGATATGGACGTTGTCCATCCTGATTATGCAGCAGTGAGAGATACTCTACTTCCACTCCCAGATTGGTCAGAACCAGAGGTTGCTGATTTGGACACACTTTCTATCCCGGTCCTAACATTTACTAGAGCATGGGTTGATAGGCGTGTAAGCAGATTGAAGAGTAGGTCAATTGCTTTGACTTACAATTTGATGGGAGATCACAGGACACCCACCACAGGCAAGAAGAAACAGATCACACGAGGTCCGGAATCCAAAAAGAAAGAGCTAGTTCGACAGGAGCCTGTTCAGTTGGAACCTCCACGAGTTGCAGTTGCATCACCCACGCCATTGGAGACACGTTCTCCAAGTATACAGGAGGTTTCTTTGTTTGCTGATCAGAGGAATGCATTGAATCAGGTGCAGGTAGTACAGGAAAATAATCAGCCTCCACGGAGAGAATCGGTTGGCCAGAGCGTCAATGCACCTATTAGGGCTGATCAGCAGGATGATGAGGGGACTATTACTGACCCTCAGTTTCAGCAGGAGTTGGAGGCGGCTATGAATGATGATGATGATATAGTTTCAGGAGACACTCAGCCACTTGAGGATGATGAGCCTCGTCAGAATGATAAAGAAGTTGAGCAAGTTAGAGAGGTAGAGGCACAAGAGCAACAGCCCTTTGATATACAATACGATGTGCTTGATTGGCTTAAGGATAGGATGAGGAGAAGCCCCAGTGAGGAGATTGATCCAGCAGTTGAGATGGAAGAATTTTTGAACAGGATCAGTGCACCTCCACAGAAGAAGAAGGAAAGAAAATTTTCGAAGATCTCCACTGAAGAGGATGGCTCTCGCACCCTTCACGTTGCCGTGCCTCAAGTTGATTGTGACCAAAATGAAGCAGTGCCTGAGAATTATGTGGTCACGACTTTGGATTTGGGACGCCCCACTGGTGCGCAGATTGTAGAGGAGTGTGACAACTCCTACCTCACCCTCAGAGATAGGTTATTCAAGAAGGAAGGAAAGTATAAAAGATTGAAAAGAGAACACAAGGCCTTGATTGGATATGTACAGCAGTTGTCTCGTTCTCGAGGGCAGGAGATTCTAGTGATAGAGCCTCCAGCGGAGATACCCAGAGAGTTAATCAGTGGCTTGATGGAGTTAGGAAAAATGGCACAGGAGGCAGATAAGTGGGTCGCAGGAGTTCGTGCTGAGACAAAGAAGTTTATGGAGGACCTTTCTTTTTCTTTTCAGCAGGCCTCTAGTATTTTAGCACGGATGGAGGCAGTTGATCATGCTTGGGGAGATGCTTCTATCTATCAGAGTAAAGTAATTCAGCGTCTTGAGGCATTGAGGCATGTCCCGTTGCGATTGCTGACTGATGGAGGTGTCATTCAGGAGAATGACCGATATGATTTCTCTCGATGGTATTCTTCAGCGATCACAGGACGTGGTTTCTTCGACGCAGCACAGGTGGATTCAGCCAGGGTACATAAGGCTATGGCCAATATCATTGATGGAGTTCAGAATACTTTTGAGGCCATATTTGCTAGGCGGTTGAATCCAGATGAAGTTAATGTTGATAATTTGAGGGGTAGTGTTGTGACGTTTTTCACACATCGCCCCATTGCAAATGGGGACCCCCCTAATTTTGGCTTTGCTTTTCGGTCATTTTGTTGTTGTCTCTCTTTTCTGCTGTCCGCCTTTCGGGGGATTGTGCCCGTCATTGAGTTTAAATGTGAAATTTTGGCCAAGTCTAAAAATTAGGGTTTCATCGTTTCTGGTCAGTCCAAGGTCGAATGAAGTCGATAAATTGAAAACAGAGCTTAACATTGTTGTCAGCATGTTTCCAGCAGGCTCTCAGCAGGTTTTCATCAGACTTTGAGGTACTTACTATTTTTAGTAAGCGTGAAATTCAGGCAGTTCGTCAGCATTTTTGAATTTTCGACAGTCACACTGCGTCCAGAGTGCATCAAGCTGCTCGCGTGCAAAATTTGAGCAAAAACAGGCAACTTTCTATTTTTTAGCAGTCTTGCTTCCGGGACAAATTTCAGGGCTCAGATGCAGAGTTTTTCTTTGCATGTCCGCGTATTCCTTCTGGGTTTTTCGAGACCTTCGCGATGATATAACATGCAAAACGAGACGACCACTTTCAGAATTCAGCCTTCCGAGGCTATTTTTAGGGTTTGCATGTCAGGGTTTCTTTTGCATGTCGGGTGATTCCTGATGGGTTTTTTGAGAGCTTCGCGATGGTGTGACATGCAAATGAAGATACTCACTCAGTAAGGAACTTGCTATTATTAGCAGGTGTGTCCTAGCAGCCGCTTCCCAGCAATTCAGAATCACGAGCTGATCGCAGTGCCACAGAAATGAAGAGAAACAGAGATCATTTGGTACGCATGCGGAACGAATTAGGGTTTCCAACTTCGGGACCCAAAAAGAGGCGTAAAAGGTCAGAATTTTCAAAAACCGATGTAAACCATCGCGATCAGCATCCTTCAGGCTATCTGCTGGTAAAATTTCAAGTCAAACGGAGCACTTACTATTTATAGTAAGTCAGATTGGAAACAGGCTAAAAATAGTAAATCAGTTGCATGCGTTGGTGTCGACAGACAGGTCACGTGGTGAGGAGCGCCTCATTCAAATTTCAAGTCGATCGGAGCATTGGAGCTATCAGAAATAAGAGGTTACTATTTATAGTAAACCACCTTCAGAAATAGGCTAAAAATAGCGGGGTGACTAAAAGTAGCAGTGTCGACGGAACGAGTTGATGAGGATGCATTGTGCAAAATTTCAAGACGTTCCGAGCTTCAGAGGTGCAAAATTCAGAGGACTTACTATAAATAGCAGGGGCATGAATATTGGCGAAAAACGAAGGAAAAGGTTCTAAGTTTGGATTTCCATCCTGCAGCAGGGGCAAAATGCGCCCCAACTTGAAGAGCAAGAGGCCCAAGAAAAATTCTAAGTATGAGAAAATATCCTCCTCCACTAGTAAAATGCGCCCAAAGCTGGAGTGGTCAATGAAAGTCAACATTTCTATCCTAAAGGCAGGCCAAAATGCGCCCAAAGAAAGCTCATGGAAGTTTAAAAAAATTTTAAGTGTCGGATATCCTCCTCACCCCTCTAAATGCGCCCATCCTCCTCCTAGGTGGAAATGCGCCAAGTTGTAAGTAGTCAAAGGGGGGTCAAAGATTTCCATCCTCCTTGCATGCTCAAATGCGCCCAAATCATGCCATGTGAGGACAAAAATAAGAAGCTGAAAAGTCACTAGCTAGGGCGTTGTAAATGCTTCAGCCTTCACACATGAGAAATGCGCCCAAGTTGTGGTCAACAAGTCAAAGAAAATGAAGAAGTTTCTAAGTTAGAAACTCGTCCTTCACATGTGTTCAAATGCGCCCATCCCTCTCACCCCCTCAAATGCACCAAGAGGAAGAAAAAGTCAAAGGAGGCGTTGAAATAAGCTTGTCCTCTTGCTACCCCTATATGCGCCATGCAAAGATAAAGTGTTGAGGGTTAAGTGAAGTAGTATCCTAGGCGTTGGATTTTTTTATGAAAACATCTTTCAAATGTGAATTGCGCCAAGGGTGATGAGTGTTGTAAGTGTTAGAAGATATTGCCAAAGGGATGGAAATAATATGCTAGGCGTGGTTTCAAATTTCTTCTAAGAAATAAGCGCCCAAGTTGATATGTGTGAGAATATTGCAAGGTGTTGAAGATGTTTTCCTAGGCGTGATAATATTTTTCCTAGTGTGGAGAAAAATGCGAAGTGGTGGCTAGAAAAATAAAATGTGCCAGGCACCTCTATGAATAAAATTTTCTAAGTGAAGTTGATGTCTTTCTCACCAGCCAAAATTTTAAAGTGAAAAATTTCCAAGGCAAAATTTTCCCAAGAGATGATTTAAAAATTTTCTAAGGCACAAAATATTTTCTTCCTTAGAAAATACGCCTAGAGCTCTGGGGTGGTGGAATTTTTCTTGAAGCACAGATGAATTGTCGGAGATGAAGTCGGTGAATGCCAGCTGAACGGGTTGATAAAAAATTTCTCAAGTCAGAACAACAAGAAATCTTCACAGATGTGAAGAACGGATTTAAATTTCATAGGGAAATAATTTTCTAAGGTTCAAAATTCAAGAAAATTAAATGAACCTGTTCGTTGGGTACCCATGAATTCGACGCGTTCTGGAGGAAATTTTCTTCTGGGTATCGAAGATTGCCGATGAGGAGTTGATTTTAAGGTCTTCCACAGCTTGTCGGGGATTCCGAGATGAAGATTTCAAGTGGGCACTAGGTTGATGAATTTTCCTAAGGGAAGTTCGAAAATTTTCTAAGGCAAAATGAAGAAAATGTGTTTTCAAGGTGAAATTCTCCATACGATGGATTTGAAAGGAACTGCCTAGATGAATTTGCTTAAATCCTTCGTGAAGATAGTTTTCTTGAGCCAGAGATGAATAAAATCAAGGTTGTCAGAGCCCCAGGTAGTGAAATGAATTTCTCAAAGATGATATGCCCTTGAAGAGGATGCGTTGAAAATTTGGCTAAGGCATGAAGAATTTGAACGTGAAGTTGGCTAGTGAAGGCGATGAACGCTTGGAGATCAAAGCATGAAAATCCTGGTAAGTGAGTTAAGTTTACATTATGAAGTGTTCTAATGCTTTTCTCCTTGCTTGTTTTGCAGGATGAGCGTTGGGGCTAGAGCACAATGACTTGAAGTGATGAAGCACGATGATATTACAACCTTCAGAGGAAGATAAAGTTATAAGTTTCACATGAAGGAAGAAAAGGTTGCAAGAAATTGGCTAAGTGTTAGCTCAAGTGACAAAGATGAAATGTTTTCAAAACTCAAGATGAAGAAAGGATGGAAGCTCGAGCGAAGTTGAAGAGCAACGTCAAGAAAGAAGATCAAGGACAGTGCGAACGCGTCTACAAGCGGAATCTTCTAGAAGACTGATTGTGGGCATTTATTGCCTTTGCTATTTTTGGGAGTGAGTGGGAATCTTTGATTCATTTAATGTACCACTCCCAATTCTGGCGGTTTTTAGGGTTAGGGCTGAGGTGGAACGATTCTAGCCACTCTATTGATTGTAACCCTAGCCGTCTTTTGGGACTTGGCTAGCTATATAAAGGGGGAGTCCCCCTCATTTGTAATTCAGTAGACAGTAGAGAGGATTAGAATAGACATAGAGTAGAGGGGAAACTTAGAAGTAGCTTAGTATAGATTGATAGTGTAGCTTGAAGAAGAGGGAAAGTTTTCCCTTTGAAAACTTTGTAAGAAATTGTTGTGAACACTCTCTCAATAAAAGAGTTTTTCATTGATGGTGAATTTCGTCTTTGTTGTGAGTAGCTAGCAAGGTTTCTTCGTCCTTCGGATTCAAATGGTAGCATAGTTCAAAGTAGTATAATTTTTATTCCATGCAAGTAGATGTTAACTGTGGAATGTGGTGTTTGATCTAAGCAACTTCATCTATCCATACCACTAGTGTATTTGCTGATGGTGAATGCGCCTTGTGTGGTCAACTGGAATATCATGTACTTAACTTCAATCACAATTTGAATAATGGTATGCGTCGTTGTGATGGTATCTTTATGTCAAGTGGTGGTTTGAACATCTTTCGTCATCTCCCTTGAAGATTGCACCGACTCCGCGGAAGCTGTCCGATGCGAGGCAAAGCGAAGTCCGGTTAGAAGTTTGCTGAAAGTTGAGCTCCATATCCCACGCCTTAGAATAGATTTAGATTCTCTAAACCCTCCCCCATTTCAATTCAGTACTTTCTGATTAGAATAGGAAACCCGCGCTTCATAGACAAATCCTTCGAGCACTTGAATTCCTTTCTCCGCTGCTGAACAATTCCGTAAGTCCCCTTGAAATACCAGCAAAACACATCAAGCCAAACTGAGCCTATTCGCACTGAAAGAACCTTGGAGTTGGACGCACGAAATTTCTGGCAATCTTAGTGTGCGGAATACTTTATTCTGCGAGAGGATAGGGTAGCCGTTGGCGACTTTATTCTGCGTTGGTGCGGTCACAAAAAACACATCAACAGGTAGGCTGGTGCCTTTCTTTTCAGATGTTAAGACCTTTGTACAGGATGATTTCGAGAACACTTCTACTTTCTCCAGTTTGATTCAGAGCACGCAAGATTCCTTGGTTGCTTGGAGAAAGTCTTGTACAAGGCATGAGCATTCAGTCACGATGTTAGAGTTTCAGCTAGATTGTGTTCCACCCATTTCAGTTCAGGAGGTTGAGGCTGAACTTGGCAGATTTGTTGAGTTTGCAGCTAGGGAGAAGGAGAATGGGAACGCACTGCTGGACGAGGATCTTCTAGAAGACTGATTGTGGGCATTTATTGCCTTTACTATTTTTGGGAGTGAGTGGGAATCTTTGATTCATTTAATGTACCACTCCCCATTCTGGTAGTTTTTAGGGTTAGGGCTGAGGTGGCACAATTCTAGCCACTCTATTGATTGTAACCCTAGCCGTCTTTTGAGACTGGGCTAGCTATAAAAGGGGGAGTCCCCTCATTGTAATTCATTAGATTAGAAGTAGGTATCAGACATTAGCAATAGAGCTAGAGACTAGAGAGTAGAGCATTGTAGACACTTTGCATAGTGGAGAAGAAAGAAAGTTTTCCCTTTGAAAACTTTTGTAGAGATTGTTGTGTAACACTTTTCATGATAATAGATCTTTTCATTGATGGTGGAATTCATCTTGTCATGAATAGCTAGCAAGGTCTCTCCTTCCTTTCGAATCCAAGTAGCTTAATTTCCATTTCATGCAAGTAGTTTACTTTGATGTGTGGTGTTTTATTGAGGTAGCTTCTTTCATTCCATACCACTAGCGGCTTGTTGATGATAAGTTCGCCTTGCGTGGTCCACTAGAAATCATCTTGAGTTTAACTTCAATTGTGATTTGTATACCTATATGTGTCGTAATGATGGTGTATGTATGCCAAATTATAATTTGAACATCTTTTGCTATCCCTTTGAAGATTGCACTGATTTTGCTGAGGCTGTCCGACGTGAGGCTAGGTGAAATTCGGTTGAAGTCTACCAAAATTGAGCTCCACATATCCTACATTTAAAATAGAGTATAAGTTTCTTAGGCCCTATACTCTTTTACTTTCTGCATATTTCTGGTTAGCTTTAGGAAAACGTACTACATTGCCAAATCATACGCGCAAGAATCCCCTTCAAATCATACACTGAATGTTAACTGCAAGAAGTCTGAACAATTGTGTAAGTCCCCTCGTAAGAACACAGCAATACACATCAACCAACTGAGGGTATTCTAAGTATTCAGAACCTTGGAGTTGAATGTGTGATCTATCTCGCAATCTTAGCACACGGAATACTTTGATCAAGAGAGAACGGAGTAGCCTTCAAACTATTTTGTTCTTCGGCTGATTGGTGAGGTCACAAAAATCACATCAACAATGAGTTCCTCTATTATACATATTAGGTTAGGTTTTATGCTTTCAATAAGAGTTTCTGCGCTTTAGTTTAATTGTTTTTCATTCCCTAAGTGTTGTTTCAGCACAATAAATATTTTCATTTCAGTTTCCCCCGTTTCATAAGTTCCGGCAACCTATTATGTTCTGTGGGCCTCAAGTAGGTTGTAGCCATGTGCAAACCACTCTTGGTCTATTATGAGGTTTTACCAAGTGACTCCATGCCCAATGGACAGGTTTTGGCTACTGGTTTCCATGTTTAGCAGGCAAACATCCAGCTAAGGTCGCCAGAAATGTTACCCGATTTTCACCTACGGGCTCAATTAGGCAGGGCATCTGTGTTTTAGGTGTTTATGAAGGCCAATGGGAACATTCGCAACAAGGGCTAAATCATGCATCTGATGCTAAGTCACAGGGAGGTCTATTGGAAGGCATCCCTCTTTCTGATTTGGCATAAAACTCCTGATGAAGGTCGCTGAGACCAGTATGATGTCTTGCCGACTAGCATTGTGTTATATTCATTTGAAATCCTCAGGTCGCCAAGACATCTCAGTCGCTGTGAAATCTTATATCTCTCTCCGCTTGGGATGTCTCGTTGACGGTTGTTCACAAGGCCGGCGTCGGGGAGAATGGTTTCCCTTCGCTATGACCTCTGGCCGATAAATGGAGCTCTCGACGAAGGGGATTGCCTTCAGCATAAGGTCTCACCAACCGCTGGTGGTCTCGCTGAGCGAAGTGGCTTCGGGGTAATGTTTTAAGTTCGGCAGGAGGTCACACCGACACATGGGTGTCTCGCCAACGGAGGAGCACAGCGGTATAATGATGGGGCTTCGGCGTGAGGTCTTCCCAACTTGCCAGTGTCTCACCGAAAGAAATCTTTGAGCCCGCGGAGAGGGGTTCGCGTTCGCTGTGAGGTCTCGACGAAAAGAAATGTCATCGCAAAGAAAGGAGGGGCCTTGCTGTAACATCTCGGCGACCGAGTGATGTCTTACCGAAGGATGGTTCCTTTGGTATAAGATGGTGGTCTTCGGGAGATGTCCTACCGAAAGAATGGAGTTCTTGGCGAAAGGTTTTGGGCTCGCCAAGATGTCTCGCCGACCCGATAGGGTCTTACCGAAATGAAGTAAGCTCGGGGAGAGACAGGAAGCTCGCTATGAGGTCCTGCCGAAAGAATTGTATCTTGCCGATAGCGATCAACTTGCCCACGGAAAAGGGGATATCGGTATGACTAATGGAGCCCGTTGTGACCTCTTGCCGACAAGCAATTGTCTTGCCGATGGGTATGTATGTTTCGGTAAGACTCCTGGTGACAGCCGGCATCGGGGAAAAGTGTTACGTTCGATATGATGTCTTGCCGATGAATGTTTGTCTTGCAGACGACATTTTTTGATATCGATATAACTTTGGCCGCTCGCTTTGAGGTCTTCCCGACCGTCGTGTGTCTTGCCGAATGTTGCTGTGGAGTATAATCGCATTGGGGAGACACAACATGTGTCTCACCGACATGCGATTCGGTCTGAACGACCTCTGACCGTCAGGCGATCCCATGTGACACGATTTCAACCAATCGAAGGAAGCTATAGGAGAGCCGTGGCAGTTTGACCCCTGTGAACGAGATCAACAGAGCATAAGCAACGTGGATCTGCTCTGAGAATAAAGCGATGAATCAGATCAATATCTAGGAGGTGTCGTCGGTAAACAAAAGGGCGGAAACCGCAAGGACGGCTAGGATGTCAGCTGGCAAGGGTCGATAAACATTAATGATAAAGGATTCAAAGCATTCAAGTAGCTCTTCAAGGAGGTCCGAAAGGGAACACAGAAGCCAGAGGTTGGCACATTAAATGCGTTACAGAAGATCAAGGAGGTCATTCCTGGAGCAACTCTTCACCGACATGGACAGCGAGGACATAGCATTAACTTCATTTTGAAAAGATCTAGGGGAAAATATTTCTGAAGGGGATGATATTTTTGTACGCCCTGGGGGCCGACATCTTTTTGTATATAGGGTATTTTTGCCTCTTTGTAAAAGAGTTCGGATTATGCATTCTGGAGAGTTAGTGATTTCTCTTAAATCCTTTCTCAGCTGATGTATGCTTTATAACTCAACTGGAATCTGGAATATAACATATAGAGATAACCTTGGAAACCAGTGTTGGTGTTTCATACTGTTTTCATTTCTTTTCAGATTATGTAAGTTTTGAACTGTGTTTTCTAAGTCTGCATTTGAACTTTAAAGTTGTGAAATTCATCTTTCCTTCTTAAAATATATACACAAATTAAACCTTTTCAATAATGATGCATAAGTTCATCAAAGTTATGTTGAATAAATGAAATATCTCTCATTAGTTTCTCAGCGTATGTTCATCTTGTCTTCATTCCATGATTTCTGTCAATTTGGTGTATCACCGTAGGTTTAAGTTTTAATTTTCATACATTCCTCGTTCCCTTTTCTTTCAAAGAGCAGTAGTTAGGTGATAACACAAAAGAAGCCAGCCTTCTCCGGAGGTTGACCTCAGTTTACAAGAAACCCACATCTTTAGAGGTCTTCCCATGTTGCACTGGATTGTTGAATTTTACATTCAACAGGGTGCAAAATCCAGGTGACAATAGAACAATAATTTTCCTTCTTGGAAATCTCATTTGGAGGAAGGATTTTTGGCAATTTCTACCATGGAGCTATACTTACATTTCATGATGTACTTGCCTTTGTATAGTTTTGTTGTGGTACAAATTGATGCTTCTAATTGTGTATGTAGGGATTTCCAAGGTGTTCCTTGTTGCAGTAACCATCAAAATTGTGTACAATGTACACTATACCAGTTTCTACTCTAGGATTGCTTCTTTTCTCTTCAAGTGGTAAATGCTTCTAGTAATTTCATAAAGGTCATTTTTGTCATTTCTTACAATTTGACTTGGCTTCAAATTTGGTGTTCTTATTCTATGACTAGGAATTGGAGTCAGCATTCTTAGACTTATGCCTGGTTTTTGTTTTAAATTTGGCATTTTCATTCCTATGCATCTCTTAGAGAAAATATATGAAGGAAAGCCATGTTGGTTTGGATGTAAGGCCTCAAGCATGACTTGTACTTCAAAATGATATTTTGCACATGTTCTTGGGTGTTAATCTTGGAATTCAAAGTATGGAAGATATTATTTTCTTGTATAGATTAGTTAAAACCATAGGATTTTTTCAAGGATTCAACAAACTATTCTAGATAGCTTTATGGATAAGAAAATCCTCCTCGACATTATAGTATATATTCCACTATTTTTCATAGCAATGAAACTCTTGGAATTGAAAAGGTGATATTTTATTGATTAGAAAAGAAATTGACTAATAGGAGTTTATAAGATTCATATTGGATTAAGTAAAATATCTAGAGAATCAGTATATATCTTGCCTTCAAATATATAAATATCCAAATAAATTGTATCTTATATGGTGTTTGGCATAGAAACAACTTCTATGTTGATGAGGGTGATGGATATGAAGGAGTTTGAACACACTACTAGAGTTGAACAAAGTAACCAACTATCCAATATTTTTCCCATGTATAGTATTTTTATGAGTTATCTCTTTTTAGCTACAAAACATTCTTTATCATCTACTAAAACAATTTTGATGTTGGCATCTCTATCATTCATTGGGGTTATGGAATGTGAGAAAGAAAGTAAGACAAAGGGTGATGGGTTTAAAGACCAATATTGCTAATTTTGTAGTCAGCTCATGCGAGTTGGCATACAACAAGTTGAGAAGGATTTAAATGAAATGTGCTTTAACAAAACTGATCTAGGACCCAGGGTTGCTTGGGGGAAAAACACTAAAACATTATTTTATGGGTTATGTACAAAAGAAATTTAGAATGATAACATACAACCACCAAAACAATTAAGGTTTTGACATAGAAAATATAAAGACAATAGAGCATCATTCTAGAACTATAATTACACAATTATATCATGCAAAGTTATGTATAATGTTCCAAGAGATTGGATATATCAAACACAAGACTCCTATTTGTTGCACTATTTTATGAACAACTAGATTACATTAACATACAAGAGATTGATATGAAGAGATGGATTGACAATTATAACAAAATCATAAGTGGTGCAACCACACTACGGTTTAGATTTTCTATTTAATCCACTTCTAGAATTGTTGTGGAATGGTAACATTAAATAAGGATGACATGGTTAGAGCTTCACAACATTCAATATTAAGTTATTAAGCCTTCATAATATGATAATATGATCTTGGGATGTTCTTGAAGCTAGCAGTGCAAATGGTAGAAAATGCATAGTACTATCATTACACCATGATACATTCAAAATACAAATCCTTGTTAAAAATACATGTAGCCCTCGTTCTTAGTCCACCTTGAAAAAAATGGCTGCAGTTCTAGATCTTCAATGACTGTATCTTTAAGCATTTTATCATCTCCTTCAAAAACTATATTCTTGGACACCCAATATATCTATGTGACATGAAAATATCAAAAATATGACACTACTTCCTTTCGTATATGCTCCTGCTCTACGAAAACTCTGTTCATTCTAGATTGACTAATTAAGTAATTTTGTTCCAATTTTAATCAAAGTGGACTCATGAAGAAAGAAGATGCATCCCCCTCTATTAACCTAGGTATAGTGGAATTTTGTTTTCATTGCATTTCTCCAGTTGCAAAAAAGATGTTTAATTGACTCATCAGCCCTTTCTCCTTCCCTAGCAGCCTATCGTTAAACTTTATTGTTTGATAGTAAACTAAATTTTCTCTAGCTAACTCCAAAGCTCTTCTTTTACAACATTTTTGCTTCCAAAGTCAGTCTTCTTTTTTTTTTGGTAAAAGGCAAGATGCCTATATATTATATTAGATATATCATAGTCCCGAGACTCGCCCGGAAGTGCCTGGACGCAGCGAGTCGCACTCCGCGCAGCCCTGGCCGTGTCCTGGGAGCGCTGGCGCGGACGTGGCTGCGTCCAAGACGGATGCGCCGGATGCGCAGCGTCCAGGAGAGTCCCGACCCCTAGACGCGGTCGGTGCAGCCAAGGCCAGAAAGGCAAAAAAAAAAACATAAAGTTAAAGTTTTTTTATATTTTTTTTTGACTTATGTTATCTCCTTAGCCCTAAAAGCAACCTCATTTCATTCATTTTGCAAAATAGGAGAAGAAGAGAGAGTTGTGAAGAAAAATAGGAGGAGAAGAGAGGGCAACCGGCAAGCTGTTGAAGACAAATCCAAGGTCATATATCATTTGGGGAGCTTCATACCAGCAAGGAGGTGCATTGAGAGCTCATTACCAGTGATTGGGAGGAGTTTGCATTGCATTCCAAGCCAAGTCTAAGAGGTAAGTTTGATTTTAATTGATTTTTTTTGTGTTTTTTTAACAAATAATTCATTGTAATTTGTAAAATCATTATTTTTTTGAGTTTGCATATTTTTTTTACAAACCCTACTAGCAACTTAAATAATTTTAGAAACCCTACTTTTGTAGCCACATTGATTTGCAAATTAAACCATATTATTATTTTCACAATGTCTCAAACCCCAGTCAGAAAAGACCCTGCTTGGAAACATGCTGAAATCTTTCCCGGAATGAAAAGAGGAGACGCAAAATGTAACTACTACAAAACAATATATCATGGAGGCATAAATAGATTTGTTGTCACCTAGAATTGCACCCTGTGCAGAGTTTACAAGAAACTGAGCATTCTAGAGCAATATGGGATCATCTCAAGGCTGTGGGTCACCTATAACTGAAATGAACGTCCAGAGAAGGCCGGCTTCCTTTGGGTATCACCTAAACTATAGATTCTTTGAGAGGAAAGGGGAAAGAGGTGTACAAACTAAAGGACTGAACTAGGGTGATACACCAAATTGGTGAGAAATCATGAAAAGAGCACAGGAAGAACATACACTTGAAAGCCTAATTGCTATTCTCAGAACATCTTTCAGATTTAATGCTTGTCTTTCTAACAGGTTTGGTCTACATACACATCTCAGGAAGGAAAGATTGATTTCACAACTCTAAGATATGAATACAGTATTATGGAAAACACAGTTAAAAAACTTGCAAGCTCAAAAGGAAGATACATAAATGAGAATCATACAAACATGAAGACAAACTTCCAAGGTAAACTTTGTGTTGTATTCAAGATTCCAGCTGAGTTACAGAAAACATACATTGACTTAGAAGGGATTGATTGAAAATCACTAACTCTTCAGAGTGTGCAATCAGAACTGTTTACAAAAAGGCAAAAATGCCTTATATACAAACTCATAACGACCCATTAGGGCTTACAAAATAATATCAGGCCCAGAAAAAGATCTTCCCTTGATATTTGATTGAATTTAATGTTGTATCCCTCCGTGTCCTTGTTGTTGATTTCGGTGAAGAAAACATCTCGAAGAAGTCCCCTCTAATCTCTCTGCAACCACCGCATTCATTTGATCCATCGTGTCCGGTTGAGCCACTTTGGCTGCACCATGAATGCTCTGATCCTGCAACAGAGACACGTTGCCCCTCATTCGGTTAATGCCCTTTCAGACTGCCACATTTGACCCTCAGATCTCTCTAACCGGCTGAGTGAACTCCACGCAGATTGTTTGGGCGGTCAAAAATCTCCTATTGAACTGCATATCGGTGAGACACTAATCGTGTCTCCCCGATGCGGTTAAATCTTCTCGCAAGCATCGGCAAGATATGGAGCCGTTGCTGAGAGCTCTCAGCGAGCCCTAACGATCATACCGATTCCTCTTCTGTCATATCGGTATTCGCCTTCGTCGCCAAGACACACTCCATTCGCCGAGACTCCAATTCGTTGTCTTCGTTGAGACTCACGCCGAACTCCTACATCTTTCTGAGTTCTTCTCCCCCCTAGGCGAGACACTGAATGTCGGCGAGACATTCCGGCGAAGTCCCCATAGTTACACCGAGGTTCCTTGTGTCGGCGGGACTCCTGCCGAGATCTTCTTTATCGAGGTCCATCCTTCCTTTTGGCGAGACCTTCGCCTTCACTAAGACCTCCGGGCGACTTCATTTACCTTTTCCGAAATGTCCATCTATCGCCCAGAATCATACCGAAGACATCACATCATCGGCGAGACACTGACTGGTCGCTAAGACTTCCCGTCGAGCCCGAAATGTTATGCCGAAACCTCTATGTTCGGGGAGACTCACGCCGATGCCACCTCATTTGATCTCTTCGGCGTGACACCTATCCTTCAACAAGACATCTTGCCGAAGGCGATATCCTTTGCCGACGCTGCCCTTGTTTCGCTTTGGAGGCTCCTACATTTGGTAAGACTCCTGCTGAATCTTTCCCCCCTTTGCCGAAGACACCCCTGTTGAAATACTGTCGGCGTAACCCTTGCCGGTCGCCGAGACACTACTGCGAAAGCCTCAAGTCTTGGCGAGGCCTTTCCTCTGTCCTTGGTGGTTCCTTCATCTTTTGGAAAGACATACACCAAAGGAAAATTCTTGCTGAAACCTGTGCCTGTCGCCAAGACACATTATCTTCGCTAAGACCTCCTGTAGATCCCTTTTGTCTGCCCGAAGAGCTCCCGTTGTGTTTTCAGCAAGAGTCCTGCCGAACCGCTCTCATCTTTGTGAGGGTTCATCCTTCCTTTCGGCGAGACTTTCGCCCTCGCTGGGACTTCTCACCGAGCACCGTAGGTCTCCCCGAAGCCCATAGTCGTTGAGAGTCTCACCGAATGGCGATTGAATGGCCTATCGGCCAAGGAAAATCTACGCGGTAAGAGGTCATACTGAACCTTCTCCGTTATAGCAATAGCTCTACAGGCTCGTTGGGCGTGACTGAAACTAGGTCTCAGCGACCTGCTCAAGATGGAATGAATCAAGCAGTCAATCGGCCAGACAATAGGAGGGTCCTACCGACTTTCTCCTTGGATGATTTTCATGCCGAATCCTTCTAGGGTAGCTTCTCCCACTGAGTTTCCCGCGACCTGGAAACAGATGCAGAGTCCCTGCCCTTGTGTGAACATCCCATTGCCTCTGAAGATCTAACATTTGATTACCTCGCCTGATTTAACTGTAGGTGAAATAGAGGCAACAATTTTGGCGACCTTTGCAGGATGTTTTCCTGCTAAACATGAGAACCAGTAGCTACAACTTGTCCATTGGACATGGAGTCGTTAGATAACTCAGAGAACACATAAAACGTCAGTCGGCACATGGTTGCAATACGCATGAGACTCATAGGACACAACAGGTGGCCAAAACGGCAAGACAGGGGAAACAAAAAGAGAAGATATAAACTGTGCTAAAACAGCACTTATGGAAAACATAAAACCTACACTATTATATACAAGAAAGGCACTTATGAAGCTCGAAAGCAGGGTTTAAGGTGTTTCCCATTGACTGGGATAGGAAGCGAAACTCCTGTTGTAGCCAGTTGATAAGCATTGTGCTCTTTACAGCCTGTGATAACAAACGGACCAGTCCACATGTTGTCAAACTTGGTGTGATGGCCTAGTCTACTTTTAAGAACGTCCCACCTGAGCACAAGGTCTCCCTCCTTAAAAGATTTTGCTATAGCCCTTTTGTCAAATATCTTCTTTGTCTGGAGCTGATGATCCTCCAAAGTTTTCATTGCCTTGTCCCATGAGCTCGGCATACCTTATAGACATGGGGTCCTGTTGTGACCTTTTCACACATCGCCCCATTCAAAATGGGGACCCCTAATTTTTGCTCCATTCCGGTCTTTTTGGCTTTGGTTTTTGTCTCTCTCTCTGTCTGTCTCTTTTCCATGGTCTGCCTTCTGGGGGACGTGCCCGCCATTGAGTTTAAATGTGAAACTTTGACCAAGTCTGAAAATTAGGGTTTTGAGTCTTTTGGTCAGTTTGAGGTTGAATGAAGTGAATAAATTGAAAACAGAGCTTAACACTGTTGTCAGCATGCTCCCAGCAGGTTCTTAGCCAATTCTCATCAAATTTTGAGTACTTACTTTTTTTAGTAAGTGTGCAATTACAGGCAATCTGTCAGCATTTTCGAAATTCCGACTGTCACACTGCATTCAGAACACATCAGGCTGCTCATGTGCAAAATTTGAGCTGAAACGGACGACTTTCTATTTTTAGCA
This sequence comes from Sequoia sempervirens, assembly GCA_007258455.2. Lineage (NCBI taxonomy): Eukaryota > Viridiplantae > Streptophyta > Pinopsida > Cupressales > Cupressaceae > Sequoia > Sequoia sempervirens. Next base: position 57,991 of record VDFB02109051.1, on the reverse strand, counting down.
GTTCAGCTTCCGGGACAAATTTCAGGGCTTAGACGCAGAGTTTTCCTTTGCATGTCTGGATATTCCATCTGGGTTTTTCGAGACCTTTGCAACAGTATAACATGTAGAGTGAGACGACAACTTTCAGAATTCAGCCTTCCGAGGCTATTTTTAGGGTTTGCATGTCAGGGTTTTCTTTGCATGTCGGATGATTCCCTATGGGTTTTTCGAGAGCTATGCAGTGATGTGACATGCAAACAAAGATGATCACTCAGTAAGGAACTTACTATTTTTAGCAGGTGCATCCCGGCAGCTGCCTCCCAGCACTTCAGAATCACGAGTTGATCGCAATGCAACAGAAACGAGGACAAACAGAGATCATTTGATACGTATGCAGAGCAAATTAGGGTTTCCAGCTTCGGGACCTGAAAAGAGGGGTAAAAGGTCAGAATTTTCGAAAACCGGTGTAAACCACCACTATCAGCATCCTTTAGGCTATCTGCTGGTAAAATTTCAAGTCAAATGGAGCACTTACTATTTATAGTAAGTCAGCTTGGAAACAGGCTAAAAATAGCAGATCAGTTGCATGCGCCAATGCCAGCAGGCAGGTCACGTGGTGAGGAGCGCCTCATTTGAATTTCAAGTCAATCTGAGCTGTGGAGATATCAGAAGCAAGCAGTTACTATTTATAGCAAATCACCTTCAAAAACGGGCTAAAAATAGCAGGCCAACTAAAAATAGCAGTGTCAACAGGGTAACAAGGTTGTGAGGATGCAGTGTTTGAAATTTCAAATCATTCTGAGCTTCAGAGATGCAAGAATTGAAGGACTTACTATAAATAGTAAGGCATGGAAGAACTGGAGAAAATGAAGAAAAAAATGGCTAAGGCATGAAAAGTTCATCCTACTCTCATGCCAAAATGCGCCCAGCTTAAGGTAGTGGCAGGCAAAATTTGTCTAAGTCTGAGTTCATCCTCTTGCCACCTCAGAATGCACCCAAGTTGGTCGAGTAGAAGCATAAAAAAATTCTAAGGCAAGCATTTCATCCTGCACACATAGCTAAATGCGCCCAGCTCAAAGAAGTAGCATGTTCAAAATATTCTAAGTACAAGTTTCATCCACCTCCTATGGTGAAATGCGCCCAAGGAAGAGGGTTGATAGCAAAAAATTTCTAAGTATAAAACTTTATCCTCCTCCTATGGCAAAATGCGCCCATGCTTGGGAAGCTAGAAGAAAGTCAAAAGGGGAAGTCAAAGATGTTTATCCATCACCTATGCTAAAATGTGCCCCTCACATGCAAGCAAATCCAAAAAGTTTCTAAGTGAGAAACTCGTCCTCCTCTCATGCTAAAATGCGCCCAAAAGAGGGCATGTCAAGACAAAAATAAGGCAAAGTCAAGGAAGGTCAAAGATGCTCATCCTTCTCCACACCTCAAATGCGCCCAAAGAAAAATAAGAAGATAAAAAATTCTAAGTGTTGAAGTTATCCTCCTCACCCATCAAAATGCGCCCATGCAGCAAATGGTCAAAGAAGTCAACAGTTTTCATCCTTCATGAGGTGCAAAATGTGCCCAAATGGGGCCATGTAAGGACAAAAGAGGGGAAGCTGAAAGGTCACTTGTTGGAGGCGTGGTAAAAGTTTTATCCTTCACCCTTGCTAAATGCGCTCAAGCTGGTCAACAAGTCTTCATCCTCCACCCCCTTCAAAATGCGCCCATCCTCTAGCAAGTATAATATGCGCCATGCAAGCTGGGAAGAAGACAAATGACGTTGACTTTCCTCTACCCCCTTTGAATGCGCCAAGTAAAGAATAAGTGTGGGGTGAAAGGTAGTAAACAAGGCAAAGTTGGTGAGGGATAATTGCCAAGGCGTTGAAAGTGCTAATTTTTCCTAAGGCGTGGTTATTATTCTCCTCTACATGTGCTATGTGCGCCCAAGGTGGTAAGTGCCAAGGTGTTAGAAAATATTGCCTAGGCGTTGGAATTTAATATGTTCTCCATGAAGTATGCTATGCACCTAGGTAGACCTTGAGGGTGGTGAAGCAAAGTACAAGGCGTGATCAATTTTCTTCTTCAAGTATCATATACGCCTAGGGTGGTGAAGTTAAAACAAACTTGTTGGGCGTTGATAGTGTTAGGTGTTGAAATTTTTTTCCAAGGATAAGATGAATATGGGCCCAAGTTGATAAGAATAAAGGGTGAATGTTGCTAAGGCGTTGGAGTTCTAAGTTTAAAATGCCTTTTAAGTAAAATACAAGGTGATGGAAATATGAACAAGACATGTTGGGCGTGATATGTGCCTTCAAGGAAAATTTTCCAAGTGAAGCAAAATAAAATTTTCCTCACCACAGGCAGAGTGATTGAAGGTGAATAAAAATTTCTAAGGCAAAATTTTCAAAATTGCTGAGTGATTCAAAAAATTTCTAAGGCAAAGAAATTTTCCTTAGAAGAAAAACGCCTAAGTCTGGTGAAGTGATGAATTTTCCTGAAGTCCGAGTGAATTTTGCCAGTGATGAAGTCAGAAGATGTTGGCAGTACAGGAACAAAAATTTCTCAAGTCAGAGCAACAGGATCTTCACAGATATGAAGAACGGAATCAAATTTGTTAAAGAATTATTTTTTTCCAAGGTGCAAAATTCAAGAAAATTAAATGAACCCGTTCGTTGTGCACCCATGAGTTCGACGCGTTCTGAAGGAAATTTTCTTCTGGGTATCGAAGATTATCGATGAGGAGTTGATTTTAAAGTCTTCCATGCTTCGTTGAGGCCTTCAGGATGGAGATTTTTGATGGGCACAGGATTGATGAATTTCCTAAGGGAAATTTGAAAAAATTTCTAAGGCAAGGAATAAATGATGTTGTTGAAATAAAGTGTTGTGGCTGATGAATTTGAAAATGATCGCCTAGATAATTTTTGATCAAATTCTGATGAAAGAATTTCTTCTCGAGTCTGAGTTGGATGAAATATCAGAGTGAAGTGCGCTAGGCAGAATACAAGATGGGTTGGGAATTTGGTTAAGGCATGAAGAATTTGAATGAACGCTTGGAGATCAAAGCATGAAAATCTTGGTAAGTGAGTTAAGTTTACATTATGAAGTGTTCTAATGCTCTTCTCCTTGCTTGTTTTGCAGGATGAACGTGGAGGCCAGAGCACGATGAATTGAAGTGGTGAAGCACGATGATATTACAACCTTCGGAGGAAGATAAAGTTATGAGTTTCACATGAAGGAAAGAAAAGTTGCGATAAAATGGCTAAGTGTTGAAACTCAAGTGACAAAGAAGAAGTTGAAGAACAACGTCAAGAAAGAAGATCGAGAACAGTGTGAACGCGTCTACAAACAGGAATCTTCTAGAGGGATGATGGACATTAATGGCTCATTTATTACCCCACTCTCCATTATGGCGGTTTTTAGGGCAAATCTTGTTTAGGGCTGAGGTGGCACACTCTGGGCCATCCAGCCGATTGTAATCTGAGCCGTCCGTTGGACTTGGCCAACTATAAAAGGGGGAGTCCCCCTCATTTGTATCTCATTAGATTTAGAAGTAGAAGCAGAGCTTAGAGGAGTAGAGAGAAATTGATAGAGTAGAAAGTAAAGTAGTTTAGATTGAAAAGGAAGGAAAGTCTTCCCTTTGGATACTTTGTAAGAAGTTGTCATGTATGCTTTCATAATAAAAGAATTTTCATTGATGGTGATTTCTTCTTTGTTATGAGTAGTTGTTGAGGCTTCTTCGTCCTTCCAATTCACGTAGCATCTTGAAGTAGCTTAAAGTAAAGTAGATTTCATTTCATGCAAGTACTTAGCAATTGTGGAATGTGGTGTTCGATTTGAACAAGACTTCGCTTGTCCATACCACTAGCGGGCTCGCTGATGGTGGGTTCGCCTTGCGTGGTCAACTGCAACCTTGTGAAATTTAACTTCGATTGTGGTTTATATGTTGGCATGCGTCGTCGTGATGGTGTCTTCATGCTAGATCGTGATCTGAACATCTTGAGTCACTCCTCTGAAGATTGCACCAGTTTCGCGGAAGCTGTCCGAAGTGAGGCAAAACGGAGCTCGGTTGAAGTCTGTGAAAATTGATCGCCGTGTCCCACGCTCTAGAGTAGAACATAAACTTCTTAGGCCCTACACTCTTTTAAATTCAGTTCATTTTTGGTTAGAATTAGGAAACTTGTGGTCACTTGCCAAATCATTCGAACCACGTGAAGGCCCTTAGTCCGCTGTCTGCTATCAACTGTCAAACATTTGTGTAAGTCCCCTTGAAATACCAGCAAAATCACATTGAGCCAACTGAGTCTATTCGCACTTAAGGAACCTTGGAGTTAAATGTATGATCTATCTCGCAATCTTAGCATGCAGGAAACTTTGTTCAAGAGAGGATAGGGTATCTGTTGGGAAACTTTATTCTGTGTTGGTGCGGTTTCAAAAACCACGTCAACAGGTCCTGCTCCTCAAACATCTCCAACTGGAGAACAATATCAAGAGCCGGAAGCTCCACTGATAGTGGCAATCTTGCCTCTTTGCCCTAGACCAACATATATGGCGAGTTACCAACAGACCTCTTAGGGGTCACTCTGTCCGCCCAAAGTGCATTCTTTAGACTGACGTGCTAGGTCCTTTGGTTGTCCTCTATGGTCCTTTAATAATTCTGATGAGGTTCTTATTTGTGCTCTCAGCTAGGCCATTACCTTGAGGGTAATAATTTGAGGAGGTGCTCAAGTGAATACCATGCTTAACGGCCCAGTCAGTTACCCTTAGACCCGTGAATGCAAGGGCATTATTAGAGATGATAGAGTCAGGCGTTCCAAACCTGGTGATTATGTCTTCATAGAAGCTCAAAACTGAAGACTCCTTTGCTTCTTTCAGTGCAACCGCTTCTGTCCACCTTGTAAAATAGTTTGTGGCTGTAAGTACCCACTTGTGACAGGAACTGGAAGGTGGGTTTATTGGACCAATGAAATCAATGCCCCATCTCATGAAGGGCTGCTCTACTTGAATCGGGTGCAGGGGCATAGCTGGTAACCTTTCCTTTCCTGAAAACAGGGCACATTTGATGCACTTTCTTGACCACGCATACGCATCCTTGAACAAGCTGGGCCAATAGTAACCAGCTCTCATAACCTTCCAGGCAGTAGTTCTGGGAGCAAAGTGACCTCCTATAGCTCCATCGTGAAACTCATGAAGCACTTTTTCAATTTGGTCACTGTGAATGCATCTTAATAGGACACCACTCAGATCTTTCTTAAAAAGAACATTATTTACCATTACATATGGTATAGACTGCAATTTGAAGTATCTCCTTTTAGCTCTGTTTAATCCCAATGGGCATTCACCAGTCTATAAGAAATGGGTCATATCCTGCACCCAATTGGTTGTCCCTATGTGTGCATCATCTTGAGCATTCTGAAGTTCGTTTGTATTGGCAAGGATAACATCCTTTTCGAGTTTACCTTCACCGTTTGACCCTGCAGCGAGGTGCTCACATAGACCTTTGCCCCTAACCAGCTTGGTGATCTTAATATCCACATCATACTCCATGACCTTAGTGACCCATCCTGCTCTTTTTTCATTTAGATCCTTATTCAACAGAAACTCCTTCACACTTGAGTGCGCCACCAGAATATGGATTTTATTATGAGAAATCAAAGGCTTGAATTTCTTTAGGCTTCTGATCACAGCAAGGACATGCCTCTCTACAAAGGAGTATTTTTGTTCATAATCAACCAAACCTTGGATGAAGAAAGCTATTGGTTGTTCTAAATTCTCTTCATTTTTTTGAACCAATATTGCAGAGATATTACTTGTGCTACCATAAGCATATAAAAAGAAGTCTTTAGAGAAGTTAGGGTTTACCAATGTCGGAGCAGATGCTAGCGCCTCTTTAATTTCTCGAAAACTCTGCTTTGCCTCCTTTTTCCAACTGAAGACTGCATTCTTCTTTAACATGGTTGTTAGAGGTTGTAGCAGGTTTGCCATGTCTGGAATGAATCTTCTTAGAAAGTTGATCTGTCCCAGAAATCTCTATAGGCCCTTCTTGTGATTAGGCAGCGGCAACTCGAGTATGGCTTTGACTCTTTCAGGGTCAATAGTGATTCCCTACTTTGACACTATGTGTCCTAATAGTTTCCCTTCGTGGACAGCAAAGATACTCTTCTTTGGATTTAGAGAGATACCGAACTCTCTGCATTTTTCGAACACTTGCCTAAGATGTAACAGATGTTCATCAGCATTCTTGGAATAAACTGTAATATCATCTAGGTAGATCAGTATAATCTTGTTGATCAAACTTTGAAATGCCATGTCCATGGCCCTCTGAAACGTGGCACCAGCATTGGACAACCCAAAAGGCATCCTTTTGTATGCCATGGTGCCCCATTTAGTTGTAAAAGCGGTCTTAAACTGATCCTCCTCTTTAACCAGCACTTGATTATATCCTGAAAAACTATCTAGTAAGGAAAACCTTTCAGAACCAGCAACCTCTTGCAAGATTCCTTCCATGGAGGGTAGTGGGAAGTGGTCTTTTAGAGAGGATCGGTTAAGATCCCTGAAGTCTACACAGAGCCTTATCTCACCACTTTTCTTTCTAACCGGTACAAGATTAGAAACCCATGAGGTGTGCTTGATAGGGAAGACAATACCCCCCTCAACTAATTTGGTCAGTTCTTTAATCATTAAGGGCTCGAGCTTGGGATTCAAAGGCCTTTGTTTCTGCCTTACTGGCTTGGCATTAGGCTCTAATTCAATCGTGTGCTGAGCAATGTGGGGATCAAACCATCTCAAATCAGAATATTCCCAAGCAAAGACATCATGAAATTCCTGGCATAAAGCAACAAAAGCTTGTTTATCTTCAGGTGAACAAATTTTTCCTATCTTAAGGAGCTTACCCTTGAAGATCTCCAGCTCTTCATAGTGTTCTTGTTTGATCTGCAAGCTGGCTTTACCCTTTTTGAGTTGATCATCAGTACTGAAAATCAACTCTAAGGTAACAAGGCCTTTGGGTAATTTATTTGTCCATAACTGTATGACCTGATCACTATACTGCTACTTGAGCTTTGCTTGATTCATCATGGAGAACTGATCCTCCTCAAGCAAGAAGGAAAGGATCTTCTCATCACTGTCAAAGACTTGCCAGTGAATGTTGTTGTCAGGAATTGATGGTCTGACTATAACCTTGACATACTGCTGCACCTTATCTTTTCTGATGTCATTTGGAATATCAAACTGTGCTCCAATGGCTGCGAGCTTGTCAGCATGCTTGTTCTGATTTCTTGGGATAGACACTAAGTTAAAGGCATGAAAATCTTCGAGCATGTTCCACACTCTATTTTTATAAAACTTTAATGTGTCATTTTTAGCAACATTCAGGCCCCTTACTTGATTAACAATTAATTCACTGTCTCCATGGACTTTCAAGTTGGTTATTCCTCTCTTTCTTGCCCACTCTAGACCTTGAACAAGGACTTCATACTCAGCAGTGTTATTGGAGTATGCAAAAGCAAAACGGAAAGCGGAGTAGTACCTATCACCTTGTGGAGAAATTAACATTGCACCTCCTCCTGCTCCATTTTTACTTCCAGAACCATCAAAGAACATCTCCCAAAGTCCATTAAGCGGTTGCAATAACTGATCTGCACCCTTTTCCAAGTTTGGAATCTCTGTATCAGGCTCAAGAATGACATAGTTGCCCATACCAGCATCTTGAATGAGGTCTACAAGGCTGTCCGATACATTCTCAACCGCCCATTCATGCAGCAGCACGTCAGGAACAGCTTCTGATTGGAGTTCATGAGCAGCGGCTAGTTCATTGTCAGTAGAAACAACACAATTTGCATTTGCAGCAGAATGAACAGCATTGATGGGGCTTGGGTTATATGGCTCAATGTGGTCTTTGGCCAACCTTTCAGACTTGATGGTAACCTTAGTCCCATATCTTGTTCTAAATAACATGTGTGACCAATCAACTGATACGTAACCGCCTATCTTAGCTGTAAAGTCTCTATATAAATACAAGGAAAAGAAGGGTGGAAGGTCTATGATACATATGTCTTGAGGGACTGAAAAGTTTGGACAAGCATGGAGAGTGAGGTTTAAGTCCTTGATAATACCCAAAGTATTAACCGAAGTGCCATCCAATTGGATTACTCCCTTCTCCAAAGGCTAGTATTTTAGTCCAAGTTTGTCAACAATCTGTTTTGGCATGACGGAGCTGCTAGCTCCACTATCTACCATACAGTTATGGACTAATTTATCACCAATGATCATTGACACATAGAAAGGAGGTGATTTAACTCTTTTTTCATTTTCTATGCAAGGCTACTGATCATTTCCCTGAGAATCATTTGTTAACACGACTCTCACCTGACCTATTGGGGGCTCGGATTCATCAGACATTTTCAAACTTGATAGGGCTGATTGTAACATATCCTTTTGACCGGGGATGACTAAAGAATCCCACATAGACATAGTTACATATGTCCTTTTCATACTATCAAGAATGTTAAAAGGTACAGTTGGATTTTTATTGTGTACCTTTGCGCCAGTATGATCAGCTTGTACGCGTGGCTGCTCCTTGTCTGAGAGTTGTTGATCCCTTTGCCAACTACGAGTCACTCGAGAGGTAGATGGTTCCACAGCTGCCGCCTTTCCTCTATCAGCTATTTGGTCAAGCTCGAATGCTCTCTTCTTTGCCCTAGTGTTAGCTGCAATTGGAGAACTATCTTCATTCAATCCACAGAACTCTTGACCTTGCCAGTTAAGTAGGGTGGCATCATTACAAAGCTGATCTTGGTGTTGTGAAGTTGGATCATTAAGTGCCTGCTGCTGTGAACTCGAAGTATTTTGCACCATAAGTGCCTGATTGATGAGTCCATTTGAACAAGTGGCTTGATTATGAGGCTGGTTACAAGGGTAGCACCACTCATAATCAGCTGCTAAATTGTTTTGAGTGGGAACCAAGTCCCTTACTGCACTAACAGGTGCTGGAGCATAGGCCTGAAAAGGCCTTGTGTTCACACTCTGTCTTGGGCCCTGATACTGCTGTCTATTCCCTTGGAATTGCTGTTGCTGACCTTGAAAAGGCAAACTTGAGGCCTGATTTTGCTGTTGATAAGGCCTGGAATAGGTCTGTTGCTTTTCCAAGTTTACCAACTTGTTACCAAAAGTCTGTAAAAGACTTTTGATCTCTTGTAATTCATTTGATGAGCTTGAGGCAACACCTTCTTGCTTGTCAATGGTTGGAACAACAGCCGGTAGAGTTGGTGCAGCTGGTAGAGGTATAAAAGGAGGTATCTGCAAAGGGATGTTTGCATGAATTTTTGGAAATATCGGCATTGGTGGCCTGGGAGCAAGCTTACCAGCTTGTATCAAGCTGTTTTCAGCTCTTATAGCTATTTCAAAGGCATCCGGTAGTGACACTCCTCCCATTGACTGAATCATGACAGCTATATCACTATTCAGAGCTCTCAAAAAGTATAGGAATGCATACTTTGGAGGTGGCCTCACCGTTGTAGGGATTCTATCCCAATTCCTTTGAAACCTAAAGTTGAAGTCATTCATCTGCTCTTGTGGAGCCCTCTTAATTGTAGTCAGTTGCTCTAATAGAGACAAGTTGTCAGACCTGTCTTGGAATTGCTTATGCAATTTTTCTCCGAAGTCGTCCCATGTTGCAATTGAACTGACCGATAGGCTCCTATACCACTGCATAGCTCTTCCTTTTAGTGCAGCAGCTAGCAATCTTACTGCAACATCCTCTTCGGTTATGTGGTGGACTCCACATAATGAAGCCACATCTCTTAAATGTTCAATGGGAGTAGTTTGATCTTCTCCTGTGAAAATTGGCAGACTCTTCAAGGCTGCCATTGGCATATCATTATGTTGCGCCAAGTTCAAGGGACTCCCTCCGTTGAAAGCAACAAAAGGTTGATTCCTTGGAGCGGCCATTGAAGGTATTTGAGGCGGATTTGTTGGTGCAACGAAAAGAGACCTTACAGGTGGAGGAGTGGACTGAGTTTTTCTGGAATAGACAATTGTTGTTCTTTTCCTTTCCTCAACTCTGCCTCGTCTTCTTGGTGGAGACAGCTGCAAGTATTAAAAAGGGCCTGAGTTGCTTCTTGTTCGCACTCTTTTCATAAACTGAAGAAGGCGTGGATTTCTGGAGTTCTTCCTCTTTGTGGAGTCGCCAAGTATTCCAAAAGGACTTCTATAAAGCCTAATAATTCACTGGCTGCATACCAAGCTAGTAGTTAAAACAAATCCTGGTCCCACCAGGCGTGCCAGAAACTGTTCACCTAGAATTGCACCCTGTGCAGAGTTTACAAGAAACTGAGCATTCTAGAGCAACATGGGATCATCTCAAGACTGTGGATCACCTATAACTGAAATGAACCTCCGGAGAAGGCTGGCTTCCTTTGGGTATCACCTAAACTACAGATTTTTTGAGAGGAGAGGGGAAAGAGGTGTACAAACTAAAGGACTAAACTAGGGTGATACACCGAACTGGTGAGAAATCATGAAAAGAGCACAAGAAGAACATACACTTGAAAGCCTAATTGCTATTCTCAGAACATCTTTTAGATTTAATGCTTGTCTTTCTAACTGGTTTGGTCTACATACACATCTCAAGAAGGAAAGATTGATTTCACAACTCTAAGATATGAATACAGTATTATGGAAAACACAGTTAAAAAACTTGCAAGCTCAAAAGGAAGATACAAAAATGAGAATCATACAAACATGAAGACAAACTTCCAAGGTAAACTTTGTGTTGTATTCAAGATTCCAACTGAGTTACAGAAAACATACATTGACTGAGAAAGGATTGATTGAAAATCACTAACTCTTCAGAGTGTGCAATCAGAACTGTTTACAAAAAGGCAAAAATGCCTTATATACAAACTCATAACGGCCCATTAGGGCTTACAAAATAATATCAGGCCCAGAAAAAGATCTTCCCTTGATATTTGATTGAATTTAATGTTGTATCCCTCCGTGTCCCTGTTGTTGATATCGGTGAAGAAAACATCTCGAAGAAGTCCCCTCTAATCTCTCTGCAACCACCGCATTCATTTGATCCATCGTGTCCAGTTGAGCTAATTCGGCTGCACCATGAATGCTCTGATCCTGCAACAGAGACACGTCGCCCCTCATTCGGTTAATGCCCTTTCAGATTGCCACGGTTGACCCTCAGATCTCTCTAACCGGCTGAGTGAACTCCACGCAGATCGTTTGGGCGGTCAAAAATCTCCTGTTGAACCGCATATCGGTGAGACACTAATCGTGTCTCCCCGATGCGGTTAAATCTTCTCGCAAGCATCGGCAAGATATGGAGCCGTTGCTGAGAGCTCTCAGCGAGCCCTAACGATCATACCGATTCCTCTTCTGTCATATCGGCATCCGCCTTCGTCGCCAAGACACACTCCATTCGCCGAGACTCCAATTCATTGTCTTCGTTGAGACTCACGCCGAACTCCTACATCTTTCTGAGTTCTTCTCCCCCCTCGGCGAGACACTGAATGTCGGCGAGACATTCCGGCGAAGTCCCCATAGTTACACCGAGGTTCCTTGTGTCGGTGGGACTCCTGCCGAGATCTTCTTTATCAAGGTCCATCCTTCCTTTCGGCGAGACCTTCGCCTTCGCTAAGACCTCTGGGCGACTTCATTTACCTTTTCCGAAATGTCCATCTGTCGCCTAGAATCATACCGAAGACATCACATCATCGGCGAGACACTGACTGGTCGCTAAGACTTCCCGTCGAGCCCGAAATGTTATGCCGAAACCTCTATGTTCGGGGAGACTCGCGCCAATGCCAACTCATTTGATCTCTTCGGCGTGACACCTATCCTTCAGCAAGACATCCTGCCGAAGGCGATATTCTTTGCCGACGCTGCCCTTGTTTCGCTTTGGAGGCTCCTACATTTGGTAAGGCTACTGCCGAATCTTTCCGCCCTTCACCGAAGACACCCCCGTTGAAATACTGTCAGCGTAACCCTTGCCGGTCACCGAGACACTACTGCGAAAGCCTCAAGTCTTGGCGAGGCCTTTCCTCTGTCCTTGGTGGTTCCTTCATCTTTCGGTAAGACATACGCTGAAGGAAAATTCTTGCCGAGACCTGTGCCTGTCGCCAAGACACATTATCTTTGCTAAGACCTCCTGTAGATCCCTTTTGTCTGCCCGAAGAGCTCTCGTTGTGTTTTCGGCAAGAGTCCTGCCGAACCGCTCTCGTCTTTGTGAGGGTCCATCCTTCCTTTCAGCGAGACTTTCGCCCTCACTGGGACTTCTCATCGAGCACCGTAGGTCTCCCCGAAGCCCGTAGTCGCCGAGAGTCTCGGCGAATGGCGATTGAATGGCCTATCGGCCAAGGAAAATCTACACGGTAAGAGGTCATACCGAACCTTCTCCGTTATAGCTATAGCTCTACAGGCTCGTTCGGCATGACTGAAACTAGGTCTCAGCGACCTGCTCAAGATGGAATGAATCAAGCAGTCAGTCGGCCAGACAGTAGGAGGGTCCTGTCGACTTTCTCCTTGGATGATTTTCATGCCGAATCCTTCTAGGGTAGCTTCTCCCACTGAGTTTCCCACGACCTGGCAACAGATGCAGAGTCCCTGCCCTTGTGTGAACGTCCCATTGCCTCTGAAAATATAACATTTGATTACCTCGCCTGATTTAACTGTAGGTGAAATAGAGGCAACAAGATTAAAATACCATCTTGCATGCATTCCCGCCCATGATGCAGTGGGTTGCACTAGAGCACCTCATGAGGTTGTTTGTGAAGTGCAGGTGCAATTAGAAACTTTTGAAATGCAAAAAGAAATAAAAAAGAAACAAAAGCAAGAGTTGGTGAGTGTTGGAGTTGGACAGGGACTTGGTGCTGTTGGAGATGCTTCTTCCATGCCTCCATACCGTCCTAGTGCTAGTGCTTGTGCTAGTGCTTCTGTTTCTACATCAGCTATGCCTATGCGTACTCCTAGTGCTGGTGGCGCTGCTACTGCTAGTGGTAGTGGCAGTATTAGCATTGGCCCTAGAGTTCGTAAATCTAGGGTGGACTCATATTTTGTACCACGCACTACTCGTGGTTCCCAACCATCGCTTGAGAGCATGGGTTGGAACAAGGACGCACATGATGCAACAAAAAAGACAATTGCAGACTTTTGGTACTACTGCACCATTCCCTTCCATGTAGCCAGGTAATTCTTTTTTGTTTAATTGTTTTAAAATTTATATTTAAATTTTAGAATCTAGATGTATCTCATTATCGAATTCAAATTTAAAGTTAAAAACATAAAACTTTTCATTTTACAATACTTATGCAACTTATTAATTTATTTATGACATGTTTTAGGTCACCTTTCTGGCAAAACATGGTTGATGCCATAACCATATGTGGGGTGGGGTTCAAAGCCCACAGTGAAGATGAATTAAAGGGCCCACTTTTGACTCAAAAGGTGGCAGATGTGAAAGCACAATTAGAGGAGTAGCGCAAGCAGTGGAGGATGATTGGTTGCACCATCATGACTGATGGTTGGACCGATAGGAGAAATAGAACGCTGCTTGATTTCCTAGTTTCCTCCGGAGGTAATTGTACTTCCCTCAATGCATTGAAATTTTAATTTGATTTAGTGATTAATAATTTAATATGGCTTATTTATGTTTTTTAATTTATTGAATAATTGGTTTTGCTTATTTTTTCAGGTGACACCGTCTTCATGAAGTCCATTGATGCTTCTTCCCAATTAAAAAATGCCACATACCTGTGTGAGGCTATAGAGGAGGTGATAGCTGATGTGGGGGAAGAGAATGTAGTGCAAGTGGTGACAGATAATGCAGCAAATTATGTTGTTGCTGGTAGATTATTAATGGAGAGGCACCCTACTATATTTTGGACTCCATGTGCCGCCCATTGCATTGACCTCATGTTGGAGGATCTTGGCAAGCTCCCATGGATCAAAACATGTGTGGATGCAACAAAAAACATATGCAAATTTGTATACAATCACACATGGGTGCTTAACCTTATGAGGCAATACACGGGGTTGAGGGAGTTGTCTCGTCCTAGCATCACTAGGTTTGCAACAAATTTTATCACGATGCAATCCTTGTTTGGTCAAGGGAAGCTTTAAGGCGCATGTTTACTAGTGAGGAGTGGTCTTCCTCATCCTTTCTACAAGCACTGCAGGGATTGCTGTGGCTGATTGCATTTTTGATGAGCAAGGGTTTTGGACACCAATGGATGAGATTGTGAAGGTAAAATTTAATTCTTTATTATGTTTTAATTTTTAATCATATCTTACTTTTATTTGTTTATTTTTCGTTCTGCTTGTGAAACATGTTTGCACTTGGTTTATTGATCCCTTGCTAGTTCTCCTACGAGTTGCAGATGGGGAGAAGCTCGCAATGGGCTACATATATGAGGGCATGGAAAGGGCCAAAGAGGCCATTAGATCAGTCTATGATGGAGTTGAGGAGAAGTATCGTCCCATTTGGGATATCATTGATAAGAGATGGAAAAACCAACTTCATAGGCCCATCCATCCATGCATGTTTCCTAAATCCGGCCTTCAATTCCGGTGATCTCAGAGTGAAATTCTTAGTGGGCTCTACGGCGATAGAGCGGATGTTGCCGTTGTTACTACAAATGGTGCAGGAGATAGATGCCTTCACTAAGGCACAAGGAGACTTCTTTGCGTCAAATGTGCAAAGATAATAGGACAACATTAACGCTGTAAAAATATATTTAAGGGCATAATTTTCATCTTTTTATATTATAATTTATTATTAAATGTTGAACTTGAACTTGAAACTTGAAATGAGATTGATTTTGTTTCTTTTTCTCATCTCAGATAGTTGGTGGCATATGTTTGGTTCTGATACACCGACCTGCAAAATATTGCCATTTGTATATTGAGCCAGCCATGCAGTTCATCTGGTTGTGAGCGCAATTGGAGTATGTTTGAGCACATACACTCCAAGAAGCGCAATAGATTGACAGTGGAGAGGATGAATGACTTGGTATATGTTCATTACAACCTTCGGCTCAGATACAGGAAGCTTTTTGACCACGAAAAAACCCAATCAATCTAGAGGAGGTTGATCCACAGTCTGAGTGGATCACTGAGGCTACAGATGCAGTCTTTAGTGACGAGGACCTTGATTGGGTGGACCAGGCAGAGAGAGAGGCTGAGGTTGTAGCCATGGTTGAGGAGGAGGCTAGAGCACGAGGAGACATGGTTGTTGTCGGTGAGAGTCGCATGGAGAGTCAGACACAGGCAGAGACTATGGCTGCAGCTACAACATCATCTAGGACCCTTAGACGCCTTCGTAGGAAGGATGCTGGCTCCACTATGCCATAGGGCATAGAGTCATAGACTTATAGCTATTGTTTTACTTTTGATATTTCGTATTTGTATGGAACATTTGATGTCATGGATTTCATATTCCACGAGTTTTGTATACATTTGACTAATTTTATATATCTAAGTATGTTATTTCCTTCAGCAGCGCAACTACAATTTGTGTACTTTATACTTATGTGATCGTTGTATACTTGTGCATGTGATCAAATTTTCTTTTATTTGTGTTGTATTCAATAAAGGGTGCTTGAAACAATTTTTAAATCCTTAAAAATCTCTAAATTTCTAGGGTTTTTTCAACTTTTTTTCATTTTTCTGCGTCTGCACCGAGTCCGAGTCCCAAGTCGCCGAGTCGCCCTCGCCGAGTCCAAGCCGAGTCCGAGTCTCGTTACTATGAGATATATAAAATAGAAATTACAATATGCATAGTTCCATCAAGAAGAATGGATTTTAATAGTTCAAATATGCCTTTACAAAACAACTTAGCTAGCATACTGATAATATAGGAATGTGATCTATCTACTATGACCATTATACAATTGACACATAGAGAGTAAATTTATCTAACTACTGCCATCTTTATGTGCAGCCCACATTGAAAAAGTACTATTGTAGTAGTTTAACAAATCCCATCAAAAAGCTATTACAGAACGACAAAATTTACAACTAAAATAGCCCATTACCAGAATACCAGTGCTAGCATTCGCAAGAAATTACAAAAAACTGCCAATTTTTTTCCAATATTCATTCCTCCATATGCGAGAAACCAACGAAATTTTCCCCTTGACGTTCTGAAGACTTTGAATTCACTTGCACCAAAGGAGGTACCTGCAGCACCAGAGGAGCATTCACCGAACGATGGGAGGCATGAGCTCACATGAAGGCAATTGCATAATATTTTTCCTTTATATTTATGTCCATGTTGGTACAGAGGAAATTTGAATTTTTCTACATCGCCCTCAAAAGGATTTTGTCACACTTATGTTCGAAAGCCCCTGTGCTACTCCAAATACTTCCTTGGAAACAAACCTCCAATAAAACCCTTCCCCTTAAAAATTTCATACTCCTACACCCCCTTTAGCAGAGCATTATCCGCCAAGAAATGCTCCTTCACAACCTTTTCTGCAATTTCCTCCAAATCTTCTAGTGACTGTAATAAATCCATCAAATTAGAGAGGAAGATAGATAGAACCTGAGAGGGAAATAACAATCTTCTTGACTAAGGACTGGTAATTTACACTCCCAAAATCTTCTGCACACAATCTTCTACCTTGGAGAAGTCCACATTGAAGAGTAAGTCTAGATTTTCATGCCACAAGAAACCTTCAAATGGCCACTCCCAAGCTTGCACTGTCATGGGTACTCTAAAGTTCCATGGCTTATACTCCATCAAGCCGTCATTACCTGCACAACACCTCTGAATGGAAGCCAAGCTTCACCACCCCTTGTCACCACACCCTCTCATGTTTGCAAAAAGGAACAGAGTATTTGCGGAAGTATCTAGAATTGTAGAGCCAAATGGCAAAGAAAAAGATTTTTAAAAGAATTGGCTGTTGAGGATGGCGAATAACCGTATTTAAGGTGTGAAGATTATTGAATGCTGATGTCATTTCCATGCATGCCAATAAATTTGGCACAAGCCTCCAGCCTTGCAAACTCATGTGAGATCGTCTTCCAAACTTTGAGCAATGTGCCTAATCTAAAAACATTCCATGAAATGATGACCTCCCCTGTACCTACAAAACACACGTTAGAGAAAAAAATATTTGTATGACGCCACTATGATAGCATTTTTATGCTTGATGTCATATCACCTTGCTTCTTAAAAGCTATCAACTAGCATTTGTCGGAAGCTTGGAAACCCTTTAGAAAGCTATTCTCTATAGCTTGACATATTTAGAATTAATTTTCCACAATATAGAGCAAAAATTTGTATTATGTGTCATTGGACACATACTTAGACCTAATTAATTCCCTCAAATTCTCATTCAGGTCAAAAGAGAGTTCATTATAAGTAGCATGTGTTAACCAATAAATCCCAACCTTCGATGTCCCCTTTTATTAACATGCCTAGGCATGAAGGCTTAACCATGCTTTCTTGAGATGTAACTTTGCTTAAATTATCTTCGATGAAAACTCCGGACTTCAAATAAGAAATGAATAAACACATGGTAAGCAATATCCCAACTGTTTTGCACATGCTACCAAAGCACGATCCTTAAGATATTTACCATTTCCTCATGGAGATTGTCTATATGAATGTCATAGCCCATTTCATTCTGTTTTTTATCACAACCTGTATTTGCTAGTCAATCCACCACATCCTAAAGATGTTCACATTGTCCACTTCCCTTAAAAACATTCAATTGCCTCCAAAATGAATACTTTTGTCCCCTTTTAAAACACTTAGCTAAACTTCCTCAATAGGTTACCAATACCTATCAGTCCTCTTCATACATAGTGAAAGTTAGGATTTGAACTTTCAGAAGCTGCCAATTGAGGATGTGCATTGATAAAGTTACTATCATCTGTTATTTCCACCACCTGTTGTTCACAACCCATGTTTGCAAGATGATCAACCAATTGATTACCTTCTCGATAGGTATGAGATATAGATTTCCTGAAAAATTCTTATCAATAACCACACCTTCTTCAGAATGTATTTAAGCAACCAATTATGTACTCTCTTTTCTTTGCATGCATTGACTAATATTAGAGAGTCCCCCTCAATATGAATTCTTTGTATTCTAAGTTTCATTGCTAATTTTAAGCCATGAAGTAATGCCTAATCCTTTGCTAAATTGTTCGTGCCATTGGAAATATGTATTGATTTAGCACCTATTAGTGAACTGTTACAATTTTGGATACATGCTCCTGCCCCTAATAAGCCTGAATTTCCCCTTGATGCACCATTTGGATTTTACAATATTTGAGCTTTGATATCACGATAAACATCTATTATCCTTTGATAGAGTGTTTCCAAATCAACCTTTTATCTTCTCTCTGCCCTTGGCCCAAAGTATACAATCTTTCAAATTTGAATAAGCTCTCTTTAGATCTATCATCTTCATTTCAAAAAGGAAAAAAGGTCATGTTCTGAACCATCAACATCCATTATTGAGGAATCATTTTACCTATTTGGATCTGCTCCCCACTTACAAGGAATCTGAAATATCCCACCCCTGATAGGATATTTGCTAACTGATTTTTTTGTTTTCTTTTTTGGTTTTGTAGTTTTTTGCTTTTTTGTGTTTTTTGAGATAGATACCAGGAAATGCAAATTAAATATATACAATTGCAAACTAAAGGTAATACTAAAGCGAAAAAAAAAACTATCAAATCAGATTTATCATTGTTGTGCATTTACAATGAGATCATACCCGGAAGGCCAGAGCGAATATATTGCAATTCTGAAACACTTTAACAGCAAACTGGAAACCCTTGTTTTTTGACGCCTTCCTCAATAATTCTGATTTCCACACCTCAAAATTCCTGCACAATGATTGCAATGATCTAGCCACCAAAAATGGTGATTATATGGTCTGAAACCCTAGGCGACTTGGCCTAGAACCACATGCCCAGCCTAGAAGATGTATGGCCCAACAAGGTTTTGTATGGCTGGCTAGAATTTTGACCATGTGCCAGCAATGGTTATTGATCAGGAATAAAATTTTGCAATATGCTTCTGATCTTCTCAACAAAACTTATGAAATATCTCTGAATATTAACTCCAATGTGCACAAATGTGACTCCTGAATGTAACCACCTGAAGAGCAATCTTTGGGTGGTATTTCACACCTATAGATCACTAAATCTGAGAGAGTTTTTGTTCTCCAAGATTGATTTGCAGCAAGAAACCCTGGTTTCTTCTCCACAACAAAAGCTTAGGTAATTTGCAAAGTATGAATAGATGAGTGAATTGAAAAATGTTTTTTGAGTGCTTTTATATCATCTCCAAAAAGCCACAAACTCCTTGGCTTTTTTAATCCATTTAATAATAAAATATCATTTGCTTTTGTTGCTCAATAATAAAATAATATTAATGCTCATATGTGGCGTCCCCTTTATGCTTTTTAATAATGACCTTATGATTTAAATAAAACCATATATTATTAAAGTCATTAATCATCATTAATGATATTCACTTTATTTTAATTATTATTAAAGTTAACACTTTAATAATAATCAATAAATCATAACTCCATAAATACTCATCATCAACTAATTCTGCCAACACCACGGGGTAACCCACTGCTCAAACTACTCATCTGGAAGGCTTACTATAAATAGTAAGGTTGGACCCCAACATCCAAGTGACTTACTAAAAATAGTAAGTGAGTGCAAACAGAGCCTGAAACACCTAAGGAAGGTTGTCTCTGAATATCATCCAACACTGGAGAAGAGAAAACTATAAACTACCATCTGAAGAACCAAGAAACTCCCACATAGGGCCCTCAAATCACCACAATTAGCCTACGAGGACCGTTGATAGGCTAATCCATCAAAACTCTGATACTGGTGAAAAAGGGGACATTATAGTCCACCCTCCCCAAAATTGCTTTCCCTCAAGCAATCTCAACTCGGGATCGCTAACGAGCTCTAACTGAAGAAGAACATAACACCACCTGGATCCCAAGGGAAAAACTGTGTTTTGTCCTTCTCACCTCCAGATAACTTTTTCTGCACTAGTCTAAACACAATAGGCGTACCACGTTGGCCAAGCTTAACCCCTATATCATGTGTCCCAATAGCATGATCATCCTGTAGAGGCGACTTTGGATACCTACATGGTTTTCTACCCTCATCTGCGAAAGGAGATGCCTCATACCAACCGTCCATCACATGCATACATGCTTTGTGCAACAAATTCAAATCAGGGACTAGTGGGTTGAAGGTAAAACTGTATGCACTCCACACAATATACATGTTGTGGAATACATCTGTAAGCTCTGATTGTAGCCCCAGAGCACAACTAGGATCCCATACCCTGTGATCATTGCCCAACTCCACGCAAGGGTCTAAAGGGGTGCCATCATCCAACTCAAAGAGTGGATTGTCATAACTCAAACAAGTGTCATTTTCAAATAATGGATTGACAACAAATTGAATATTACCCAATTGCTGGTCTGAATTACCTCTTTCCGAACTTTCAAAGAAATGAATGTGAACATACTCCTCCTGGAATTGATCACACTCCTCCACTACCTATTCGACCTCTTTCCCTTTTTTTCTACTCTTCTCCCTACTGAGGTCGATGGCACATAGTCTCCCCTCAACCATTCCCCTCAATACATATTTTTGTTGTTTACCTCAAACTTGATCTGCATTTTGTGCAAGTTGAGAGTAAACTCACCAATGGCATGAAGCCACTTCATTCCCAATACAATGCCCATCTCACCCATTCCAACCACTAGAAATCATCTTGAAAATCATAGTCATTCAACCGTAGGGTGAGATTAGATACCCTCTTGTTGCACGTGAGAGTAAAACCATCAACTACTCTCATGCGGAACCCCTCAAATTCTTCTGTCTGGAGTCCATGTCTAGCAACTAATCCCTCATCAATAAAATTGTGAGTAGCACCAGTGTCAAGTAGGGTGACCACACGTTGACCTGCCAAGACTCCTCTAATCAGGAAAGATCCCTCACGCTGGATGTTAGAGAATATTGCCATAGGGGATAGCTTTGCATCTTTTCTTGACCCTATGGATACTCTTCCTACCTCAATATCCTCTGAATTAGCTCATTGTTCTGAATTATCAAAATCTGATTCATTCGCATAAAACCACTCCATTTGATTTGTCGAGCCCATCAAATGACACTTATGACCTTTCTCCCAAGGCCCCTTACATTTGTAGCATAATTTCTTTCTCCTAAGATCATTCATGGTTTCATCATCAAGTTCAATTCCTGATTTCTTTCCCTGATCTGCAACTTGATGTTGACCCTCATCCTTTGGAGGAGTCATAGTTTTAGGCGGATTCTGCGTCTTTGGGGCAGCCAACTCCATATCTATTTCCTTCTTCATAGCATCATGTAAAGAAGGTGGATCAAAATCTTTGACCCATCCACGCAAAGGCTCTAAAAGTCCCTCACTGAATAGAATCACCAGTCTTCTTTCTGTGATACTAGGGACCATCACAGACAATCTCTGAAATTTTTCTATGTAGGACTCCAAAGTGCCAACCTACTTGAGCTAAGCTAGCTCCCTGAAATACAACTCTGGATCCTTACAATCAAAGCGCTTGATGAGTTTGTTAGTAAACTCATCGTAGGTGGTAATAAGATGGTGTTGGAGTGTCACCAAACTGTGATACCACCACTCATGTGCTAGACCATCCAGGTGTAATGTGGAGAATTTAATCGCATCCTCCTCTAGCATTGGTCTCAAAGATAGATAATTGTCTAGTTTCTGGACCCAAGACCTCGCAATGCATTTGTCACTTCCGTCAAAATGTGGCAAGGTAACCTTGCTCACAGCCTATTGCAAAACTCTAGGACCCTATGGTGCCCTGTGCTTTGTCCTTACTGCACCTCCAACTCTAGGCCTCTTTGATTCAGGAACTTCTCTAGAGTCAGCAACTTCCTGATCTCAGGCGATAGGGTCATGTACTCAACATAATGGTGTGTAATATCACCAACTATAACCTCATGTGGTTCTGACACCTCTGTGGGGCCTGTGTCACCTCCCTAGGAGCAAAGATTGGTTGCATAGGTCTAAGGACTGGGCCTGCTGACGTGGTAGACCTATTAACTGCCACATTAGGCTGACCAACTCCCTGAGTACCACTAGTCTTGCCAGGATGACTAGGTTGCTGAGGTGGGGTAAACTGTCTCATAGTCCCCAAAAGTTGTGACATCATATCCATCATATTATCCATTTGCCTCTTAGCTCTAGAGTTAGGAATAAGTGAACCTGCATGTCCCTTATCCCTCTTTTGCATAGCCCCTGTAACACTCTCACTGTCACTAGAATTATTCCTTTGAATACCCAAATATCTTGACACTGTTTCAGCCTTTGGTATCTACAGTGGTTCCCACTGAGCTGCACCGCTGGTATACTGAATGTTCTTTTTAATCATGAAATATTTTTCCTGACATAGGATGGTAGGAAAACTGCTCTGATACCACTGAAATATCCCACCCCTGATAGGATATTTGCTAACTGATTTTTCTGTTTTCTTTTTAGTTTTTTTAGTTTTTTTATTTTTTTGTGTTTTTAAGATAGATGCTCGGAAATGCAAATGAAATATATACAATTGCAAACTAAATGTAATACTGAAGCAAATATAATAAACTATCAAATCAGATTTATCATTGTTGTGCATTTACAATGAGATCATACTCGGAAGGCCAAAGCGAATATATTGCAATTCTGAAATAATTTAACAGCAAACTAGAAACCCTTTTATTTGGATGCCTTCCTCAATCATTCTGATTTTCACACCTCAAAATTGTTGCACAATGATTGCAATGATCTATCTGCCCAAAATGGTGATGATATGATCTTGAAACCCTAGGCGACTTGGCCTAGAAACCATATGCCCAACCTAGAAGATCTACGGACCAACAGGGTATTGTACGACTTGCTAGAATGGTATGGCCTTCTTCGTTTTGACCATGTGCCAGCAATGGTTATTGATCAGCAATAAAATTCTGCAATATGCTTTTGATCTGCTCAACAAAACTTATGAAATATCTCTGAATATTAACTCCAATGTGCACAAATGTGACTCCTGAATGAAGCCACCTGAAGAGCAATCTTTGGGTGGTATTTCACACCTATAGATCACTAAATCTGAGAGAGTTTTCGTCCTCCAAGATTGATTTGCAGTAAGAAACCCTGGTTTCTTCTCCACAACAAAAGCTTAGGTAATTTGCAAAGTATGAATAGATGAATGAATTGAAAAATGCTTTTTGAGTGCTTTTATATCATCTCCAAAAAGCCACGACCTCCTTGGCTTTTTTAATCCATTTAATATTAAAATATCATTTGCTTTTGTTGCTCTATAATAAAATAATATTAATGCTCATGCGGCATCCCCTTTATGCTTTTTATAATGACCTTATGATTTAAATAAAACCATATATTATTAAAGTCATTAATCATCATTAATGATATTCACTTTATTTTAATTATTATTGAAGTTAACACTTTAATAATAATCAATAAATCATAACTCCATAAATATTCATCATCAACTAATTCTGCCAACACCATGGGGTAACCCACTGCTCAAACTGCTCATCTGGATGGCTTACTATAAATAGTAAGGTAGGACTCCAACGTCCAAATGACTTACTAAAAATAGTGAGTGCAAACAGAGCCTAAAACACCTAAGGAAGGTCATCTCTAAATATCACCCAACACTGGAGTAGAGAACACTATAAACTGCCATTTGAAGAACCAAGAAACTCCCACATAGGGCTCCCAAATCACCAACATTAGCCTACGAGGACCGCTGATAGGATAATTCATCAAAACTTTGATACTGGTGAAAAAGGGGACATTACAGAATCTAGCTAATCTTTAAATATGAAATGACTTCCTAACCTTCTATTTTTCAAAATAGGGTTCTAAAACTTGGCAGGTAATTGTGAGTCTTTCATCTGGGCAAATAACTTGCCTATGACTTGTGAATAACTACTTTGACTCAATCATTTTGATAGAGAAACTTGGTCAGCAGAAAAGCGGAAAAAGGACATGTATAAAATCATGAAAATATGACTTTGATTGTCATACTTGCCTTCAAAAATTCACTCATGACATGTAATCATTGACTCAGGATAAAATTATAATCAAAATAGATTTACATGTTCTGCAAATTTATTCTTTGTGCTTCTCGTGTCTTATTTAAATTCATTTTGTGTATTTATGTAATTTTCTTTATTTGCTGAGTTTTTCCTTGAGCCAGCATCTGAGCAAAACTTTTGGGCTTCCAAGTTTTAGTAGAGTATGGGTTTTTGAATGATGAAATTTAAAGGTGTATGTTTCTGTTTTTGGTTCAAAATCAGGGAGAGAGATCTTCCACAAACTGTCCAAATTGAAAGAACACATAAGAATTGGATCCGCATTCTCCAAACTTTTCTGAGCTTTTTAAAAACAGTAAAACTGAATTGAAGTCACAACCTAGAATCCAAGGTATAAGTAACCTTAAATATTCAGGGATTGCAAACTTTATTCCTTTTTTAAGTGCTTGGCCTATATAGATTAATGCACATAAACTAAGATGGCTGGAGGTCTTTAGGAAATGAAATATAATCCATTCAACGGAATTGTCTATATGAAGGCCTGTTACCTTTTTTCCATAATGTTTTCAATGCCCAAGTATGCAAAGTTCCAATCTATATTGTACAATCGTGTCTTAGAAAATTTGAAGCACCTCATTGGAAGCTTCATTGATGAATATTTTGTGAACTTATTGGATAGATTGACTATTTTCAATCTACCATTCACGGAAATTAAAATTCATTTTAGAATACAAGTTTGAATATCCTCACACCTCATTATCCATATATAAGTCTTAAGATAGTTCTCCTGGACAACAGTAGCTACATGAATGTTGAAATATAGAATAAAAATTTTCAAAATTTTACTGGTAATAAAAAGTGCCAATTCAGTTGAAAATAGTACCTATCAATAATCTTCAGTTGCCCACAAGGCAGCCATAATCCTATATCACCAGTGTGGAGCCATCCATCTTCATCAAGTATTTCTTGTCTGCAGAGTGAATGATTACTGATAATTCATCAATGATGTACCTAGAACTATATTACATATTTCCTAAGTTTTAGAGAGGAAAATATAGATACAATAGTGAAAAACAACTAGAACTCATTTCAAGCCAGCAAAAATATAAAACTTCTCTTAATGGCATCCACAAATAAGAGGAATGAGAGTGATACTGTGAATAATGATCAGATGTTAATTACGTTTGCAAATCAGCTTTATAGTAGCCCTTGAAAATAATGGGTCCCCTCACACATATTTCTCCACGAGGATGTGGCTTGTCTTCAGAGGTATAATTCATTTCTGGGACATCAACTAGTTTTACTTCTGCAAGATAAATGCCAATCCACTTGATCAGATTAATAAAAAAGCATCCAAGAACATCAATGAGCGCTCTGTTGAAAAATGCTTTTTAAAATCTAATATAGATGATTAATCCAAAATTAGAGAAGTTTTCATCATAAAGCCAAAATTTAGGAGAAGCAAAGAACTGTACCACATGCAGGATTAGGAGATCCAACATGGCCAGACAAATTGTCACCCTCTTCACAAATGCAAATACTGCAAGATGTCTCTGTCATCCCATATCCCTCAGAGACTCTTCCACCGAAACAACTGCAAAGGCATAAACATAGTAATGCTTAAGAGAATCTAATAACAAAAAATAATTAAATGAGAAAAGGCACGCTAAATCTTATTTAAATGTAAATCATGTGGAGACAAAAGATCCCATATACATACATTCTGAGGAAATCCATAACTTCAGGAGATATAGGTGATGCCCCTGAAAACATAATGCGGACTCGACCCCCGAGTCTTGCCCTTATTTTGTTAAAAACTAATCTATCCCAAATTGGAGATGGAGTCTTCCCTGAGAAATTGTGAATACAAAGTCAGATTTTTCCATGCTAGTCACACTCAAGTATATTGAACAAATAATTGCAGTTTGCAACTATATATGAATTAAAACCTTTAATGATAGAAATGTTGACAAATACAATGCACAATCTGCTCAAATAATTTTAAAAATTCTCAATTGCACAAACAAATTATCCAATAAAATTTGCAATGGACACATGGAAATGATAGCACCCACCCCATAAATTTCTTTTCATCACTACTGTAGACAAAGTCCCTAAGATATTTGGCATAGTTTGTCTTTTAAAGAGTTAAACCTTGTATGAAGAATAAGATATTTGAATAGTAATCTGAAGTTTGGGTCATAAAATTTCATAAAAAAAGATTCAGAAAAATCAGTCCTTGTATAGCAAAAGGTCAAAGCCCAGCACAAGGATATACAACATAGATTATCATTGAAAGTTCATTACAGTCATTGACTGACTTTCTATCTCAACCATGACATTATTTATTAGAACAAAATGTTGCATCGAGTATTATCATTATCATCTCATTTATAATAAATTGTCGTTAATATCCAAAGCATCTCTTACAAATCCAATCCAAGCCTAAATCAATTCAATTTGGCCATCAATATGTTAGTTCTACACATTTTTTCATACAAGGTGGCCATTGTGGTTAGAACCTCCCAGTCATGTTCAAGTGATGTTTATGATCCCCAACTGATCTAGACAATCTTAACCACCACATTTATCCTATAAGCCATTCATAACCCTTATTGGTAATGAGACACTTTTAAAAGTAATAGCTCATCTGCAATCTCTTAAGCTCCTTGCTGGAAATTATATTCAGATTTAAAAATGTTCCTATTGTCACATGAAATTGCACCCTGTGCAAAGTTCAGCATTCCAATGACACAATGGAAACAACCTCAAGGTGTGGGACCTATGCACATATGAGGTTGAATCTCCGGAGAAGGCCAACTTCCTCTTTTGATCCAAGTGCAATGTGTTGGTCCAACCCAACACATGAAAACCTACCACTATCCTACTCTAACAACTCACAGGGGAAAAGGGGAGAACGAATGTATGAAAGGGAAATGGAGGTGGTACACCAAGATGGAAAGTTGTTTCTTCCAAGCTAAGATCACTCAGTACATCGAAGAAGAGGATCAAAAGACTCACACAGTTCTCTGTTTGGTGCTTTTCAAAGGAAAACATGGAGGTTAGTGTTTGACAAGGTGTTGGAAGGAAAGAAGATTCTCAAGACAGCAGCTGTAAACAATTTAACTCAAATGTACATGCATGAAAAAAGATAACAACACTCAAACATGAAGGTAATGAAATATTACTCATACATAAAAGAGGAGAGAACCAACAAAAATGATCAACTTCATTAATGGAAAGGCATATAGCCAATCTTTACAATTGCAGAGTGTAAAATACAGTGTCCGCTAAAGAAAAACCCTGGAGGAGCCAGAGGAAGAATCCTTGAAATGAATACATTTCTTTCCTTTATAGATCAGATATAACTTGAAACTACAAACCAAACCCTAACCCTAACCAGGGTTAGCAATGAAGGTTGTGCATGAAAGAATGGAGCCATCCCATGAAAAATGTGATTAGGGCATGGATTCATCAGGAAAGTCAACAAAACAACAATAAATGAGCATAGGCACCCATAAAATCCACTTGCAAAAGTTAGAGAACATATTGAATGTTATGCTTGAAGCCCAAAAGTCGAAACAAGTAGCTAAGGAAGTGGTTCGAGTATTAATGGCATCGCCCAAAAAAAAAGGTCAAAATCTGCAAAAAGGTCGGGGCGTCGGGCCCGAAAAGAAACCTTTGCATCATTAAATGGTCCATAGGCCCAAAAAGCAGCACCCTGTTGGACATTGGACCTTGAGCATCCCTCATACTTCATACTATATTGGCACCAACGTCGGGCTTCAAAGATCGGGCATGAGGCTTACTGCTTACCACTAAGCAAGGCAAAGCGTGGGAGGAAAGGGAAAACACCGAGGCCCGAAAGGACTCATCGGTCGCCGGAGATCGAAGGTCAGGCTTATCGCTTACCACTTACCAAAGACAAGGCAAAGTGGTAAGAGGTAAGACAAAAGTCCGTCATCTAAAAGTTCAAACAAAGGACTTAGATGGATTTGGAAGAAAGGGGACCCTAGGAGAGAAGGTTAAAACCTTTGAGAGGAAAATGGGGCTTAAAGAAGGCGGAAAAAGGGAAGAAAGATTTTTGGGGGTCGGGCATTGGGTGGATGCCTTACGGCTTACCGCTTACCATGAAACAATAAACGGTAAAGGGGAAGAGTGAACCCCAACACCCAAAAGTAAGTTGTCAGGGGTCGGAGTTCGGGCGGAGGGTTTACCACCTACGAAGAAAGGAAGAAAGAAGGAAAGGGGAAGCCTAATCCTCGATGCAAGAAAAACAAACACTTGGTTGATTTTCCAAAAGCATATCGGGAATCGGGGGTCAAATGGTAGGCTTAGCTCTTACCTTAACAAAGGTAAGAGGTAAAGGGAAAGGCTGAAGTCCAACCCTCGAAAGATCGACACTTAGTCAATTTTTCAGAAGGAAGGATAGGGGGTAGAGGGAAAGAGTTAAGCCAGATGGGAAAAACCTGAAATGCCAAAGGGAGAAATGGAAGGAAAGGGAGAAGAAGAAGGAGATCGGGGGCAATAGAAGAGGGATGCAAGGAAGCAAGCAAGCGACAACCCGAAGGTACGAAGACACAACACTTAGCCAATTTAGGACCCTTCAAGGAGAATTCATGCAAGATGGCCCATGTAGGATCTCTCAAATCGGTTATCAATGATGGGTCATCAAAGGGTGGCATGAAATGTCAACATTTATGGCGATTTCAGCAGGATGATTGCTTGCTAATCATGGAATCCAGAGGCAAAACAAAACATGTGCAGGACTGCACTTGGAGAAAATCATAGAAACTAGAACATACATTCCCTTAAGGAGAATGCAAGGTGTGCAAGAGTACTTTATGGAAAGAAAGACAACTACATATGTACACAAAAATAATAGAAAGAAAAAGATGGAAATTTGCCTCTGTTAAAGATGAACCTTTTGAAGGAGCTAATTGTTGATGTTTTGGTAGCTTCGAGAGGTAAGCCAAAAGCTAGGTCGGCTCTAGAGAAGATCAAGTTAGAATTTAATCATATATTTTTTGGGTTGGCCTCATCACAAAGCAATAATTATATTGGTTGGATTTGTATAAATAAAGGGAGGATTCTTCTCATTTAACATAGATTCAAGTCATTCGCTATTCCTTGTTCAAGAAGAAGGTTCGCTGCTCAAAAAGGAGGATTACAATTGCTCATAAGTTTGCACTACTTCAGTGTTGGGTTATATTTTGTACTCGGCCTAACTCGGTTGATTCTCAAGTGCTAGTTTTGCACTATTGTATTTGATCTTTTATTAGTACAAATGTTGTTGGGTTTTTCTCCCTCGAGTACGAGGGTTTTCCCAGGATAAAATTTTCTGTTCATTGTTCTATGTTTACCTTTTTGCTTTTTGTTAAATCTGATCTAAAACTAACATGGTATCAGAGTAGGTTCAGGAAATCCAATCAGATTTGACTAAACTAAAATTGCAGGTTGTGGGGAACTTGAAATTAGTGCGACGACCAGGGTTCAAAATTGGAATAATTAAGCAATATAAGTGCAGACTGCACTGAAGTGGTGGAGGGCATATGGTTCTCCGCGTGAATGGAAAGCGAAGCTACTTGTATCAGCTTATCTAGATCGAATAGGAGCGTTGTCAGATCTCTGAAGGTGGACAAGCTTTGAGGGCAGGACCAGGCTTTTCTCTCATCAACAAAAGATAAATTTGGCAGATAATGACAAACAGGCCAGGATGACTTGGCATATAGAGCCAAAACTGAGGATAAGAGAAATTTATAATCAGACAAAAGACTTGAGTTTGCCGCCAGTTTACTAAGGAGAATTTGAATGTTTGGTTTATTGAATCTGAAATATGCTAACCAATTTTTTCCGATAAATTAACACATCACAACCAGCACTTAGCCAACTTGATTAGCGTTAGCTCCAAATAGAAAATCAAACTTGAAAGAACTACTCAACGTCAAGAATGTGCACTCAAGATCCCACTTAGGGTGAGGTGCTAACATATGACAGAGTGTATAAATTGAGAGCTAAAAATTAACAGGCGGATAACCAGCCATGAAAAGCAATTCCACACTACCACCAAATAGTGGGGGGAAAAGATTACAGTTAAAACAATTCATCCGCTGCGGCGGGCATCCACAGAGTTGTGGGGATTCACCACTATGAAGTGGGTAAAAGAGTGTTACAATCAGATTATCCACACTGGTGGTAAACCATCCAGGGGTAATTTAATGAGAAAACAACAAGTAATTGCAGAACTGAAAATCGTTAGATTAGTAGTGCTTAATCTCAACCTATACAAATTAAACTCTGCAGATTACAATTTACAATGATCAAGAATGAATCTTAGAAAGAGAAGTATGAGTTCTAATAATCATATAACACTCCAAAACTGAAGTATGCGGCCAAAACAGCGAACAATTACAATTCTGATATAAAAATCTGTATTCTGGAAGTTCAGACCAGCAACTGTAAATTCATTAAATGCTCATAACTTGATCAAATTACCTCCGAATGACGAAATATCAGTTGCAAATGCTTCCTAGAGGTTTGGCGCCCAAGATGTAATCCAGAAACAATCACCAGAAACTCCCATTTATTTAGAAAAATTCCAAAGCACCCTGAAAAGGTACGACCCTCTTGAAAAATTGATTTTGCAAGATAAAAATAAAGACTTGGAAATAAATTCCAATCTTTTGTGGAAGGGGGCGCCTTGAACTAACAGATGATTTGCCAAAGTACCCAGAACAAAATTAAAATCACTCCAAAAGATATAATCAAAAACTAGCTTCAGCTATAGATAAACCAGTAAACCAAAACTGTGAAAATACTCCAGAAATTCTTCAATCTTGATGCTCAATCTGCTAGTCTGATGTTGAGAAGCAAAAATATTCTAACTAGGTGTTGTATTTCAAACACGAAATTGGGAAAGGGCTAGGAGGTAGCATCCTCGAAGCAAAAGCAAAATGTCCATTGTCATTTTGACAGCATAACAGTATGATAAACAGTAGATATCAAATGCTGGAGCTAAGCCTTCATTTTATAAAAATTGAGAAACTCATCATATTCCAAGAAGGTACGCCAAGAGTCACCTTTTAGAATTCTTCTTTTTCAAATCTCATAAAATACAACTCCTCACAAAAGGTGGCGTCCACTTTTCTCAAGGCATAAAGTTCAAATAAAATATTAATATTTCTTATAATATGGGCGTACCATTCATGACCCCTTTTTTAAAACAACTTTCAAGTTATAACCTTAGGCCAAGGGGGGGTCAACTGAAAATTATAACACTTATGCCTTTAATCAATTAATTTCACCAAATAAAACTTGAGAAGTAAATATTGAAACAAAAGCAACATGCTCCACTGAAGAGATGACTGAAGACAACCAACTGCACACTGCCATAAAAGTATTTACTAAAAATAGTAAATAACATGAAATGCCACAAAACTCCAAGCCAAGAAACCCTAATTTCTCCTCATTCCAGCCTACGGGTCTCCGAAATAGGCTGATGAACTTGTTGACGTGGTTTTTGAGACCGCACCAACACAGAATAAAGTTGCCAATGGCTTCCCTATTCTCTCTTGATCAAAGTATTCCGCACGCTAAGATTGCCAGAAAGTTCGTGCGTTCAACTCCAAGGTTCCTTGAGTGCGAATAGGCTCAGTTTGGCTCGATGTGATATTGCTGGTATGTTCAAGGGGACTTACACAATTGTTCGGCGGCTAACAACAAACAGTAGACTAAGGGCTTTTGTGTGATTCAAATGATTTGGCAGGTGAGCGCAAGTTTTCTAATTCTAACCGGAAATGAACTGAATTTAAAAGGGTGTAGGGCCTAAGAAGTTTATGTTCTATTCTAAATGCAGGATATGTGGAGCTTCGTTTCAATAGACTTCAACCGGATTTCACCTAGCCTCCGTCGGACAGCCTCAGCAAAATCGGTGCAATCTTCAAAGGGGATAGCGAAGGTATTCAAGTTATAGTTTAACATACATACACCATCAGAACAACGCATATAAGCATGTAAACCACAACCGAAGTTAAACACAAAATAATCTCCAGTCGACCACGCAAGGCGAACTTATCATCAACAAGCCGCTAGTGGTATGGAATAAAGCGAAGCTATCTCAATAAAACACCACACACCAAAGTAAGCTACTTGCATGAATTTAAACTACTTGGATACGAAAGGAAGAAGAAACCTTGCTAGCATTTCATGACAAGACGAATTCCATCATCAATGAAAAGATCTATTATCATAAAATGTGTTACACAACAATCTCCTCAAAAGTTTTCAAAGGGAAAACTTTCTCTCTTCTCCAAATTATGCAAAAATGCTCTACAATGCTACACTATCTAGCTCTAATACTAATACTCTCTCAATGTCTACTCTGATTCTAACTTCTAATTCTAATGCCTTACAAATGAGGGGGACTCCCCTTTATATAGCTAGCCAAGTCCCAAAAAGGCTAGGGTTACAATCAATAGAGTGGCCGAATCGTGCCACCTCAGCCCTAAATAATATTGCCCTAAAAACCGCCACAGAGGAGAGTGGGGTAATAAATGCGCCATAATGTCCACCATCATCCTTCTAGAAGATTCCATTTGTAGACGCGTTCACACTGTTCTCGATCTTCTCTCTTGGCATTGTTCTTTGAATTCTTCCACTTGAGGGTCTTCAATCTTCTTTTCATTTTAAGCCTTGAAAATGTTTCTTCAACACTTAGCCATTTTCTTGCAAATTTTCCTCCTTCGAGATTGAAACTCATCTTCATCGTGCTTCCACTTCAAGTCATCGTGCTCTGGCCTCAACATTTCTCCTGCAAAACAAGCAAGGAGAGGGGTATTAGAATACTTCATGATATAAACTTAACTCACTTACCTGATTTTCATGCTTTGATCTCCAAGCGTTCATCGCCAACTTTGTGTTCAAGTTCATGCCTTAGACAAATTTCCATCCTTGAGATCTTCATTTCACCTGCTGGAGCCCTGACAACCTTGACTTTATTCATTTCTGGCTCAAGAAAACTATCTTCACGAAAGATTGAAGCAAATTTACCTAGGCAGTTTCTTTCAGGTTCATCGTCTAGAGAATTTCACCTTGAAAACACATTTTTTTCATTTTGCCTTAGAAATTTTAAAATTTCCCTTAGGAAATTCATCAACCTGGTGCCCATTTAACATCTTCCTCCCAGAATCCTCAACAAGCTGTGGAAGACCCTAAAATCCATTCCTCATTGATAATCTTCGATACCCAGAAGAAAATTTTCTTCAGAACGCATCAAACCCATGCGTACCCAACGAACGGGTTCATTTAATTTTCTGGAATCCTGAACCTTAGAAAATTATTTCCTTGTGAAATTTAAATCCGTTCTTCGATCTTCTCTGAGAATTTTGCTCTGACTTGAAAAAAATTTATCAATCCCGTGGAGCTGGCATCACCGACTTCACCTCTGGCAACTCATCACCTTTGAAAATTTTCTAACACTTCACCACCCCTCCAGACTTAAGCGTTTTTCTAAGGGGAAAAATATTTTGTGCCTTAGAAATTTTTTTGAATCACTTCGAAAATTTTGCCTTAGAAAATTTTATATCCGACTCGATCAATTTGGCCTGTGAAAATACCAACTTTCACTTAGAAATTTTTTTTCTTGAAGGCGCACCACACTTGATGTCTGGCAATTTCAACGCCAAGCATATTAGCACTATCATCTTGAACTTGGCGCATTTAGAAGAGGATATTTAAAATTCACGCCTAGCATACTATCTCACACATATCACCTTGGCCACGCCTTAGGAAAAATTCTCCAACATCACCTACCACCTTAGGCGCGTTTTGCATGTGATGAGGGATAACGCCTAGCCACATTTCACCTTTTACCATGCTTTGGAATGTCTTTCACCCTACTTACCACCTTTAGTCACTTTTTACATCTCAACTTGGGCGCATTTGAGACATAGAGGAGGATGGGCGCATTTGAGATGTGTAGAAGGATGAAACACTTGCCAATGCTTTGACCTTTGACTTTCTTCTAAACCTGGCGCATTTGAGGGGGTGAGGGGGATGAACTTTCAAACGCCCTTCCTTATGACTTTTCAGCTTCTATATTTTTTGTCTTCACTTGCAGCCTTTGGGCGCATTTTGCCCATGTAGGAGGACGAAACTTGTTGACTGGTTGACCTTTTTGCTTGCTGGGCGCATTTTACATGTCTTTGAGGATGAAAATCTGCAACGCCACCTCCTTTGGAATATTCCCCACCTTGTTTTGTCTTTACTTGCCCTTATTTGGGCGCATTCAAAGGAGAGAGGAGAATGTTGACCAGCTTCTAACTTAGGCGCATTTCAGCCTTGATGGAGGAAAAACGCATTTATGTGACTCTTGAACTTCTAGTTTTTGTCTTTACATGGCCCATTTTGGGCGCATTTTACCCATGCAAGAGGATGGAACTCATACTTAAAATATTTTCCATGCTTGAACATCTTGAGTTGGGCGCATTTGCTAGGGAGCAGGATGAAGTTTTAACTTAGAAAATTTTTTAGCATGCAAACTCTCAAGGTAGGCGCATTTGGGCTAGGCAGGAGGATGAACTCAACGCTTAGAAAATTTTCATCAACTTATTTCTCCTTGGGCGCATTTGAAGTAGGCTACAGGATGAGACTCAGACTTAAACATTTTTTTACCTTCCTCTGCCAGCGTGCATGCCCCTGCTATTTATAGTAAATCCTCTGATTTTGCATCTCTGAGGCCCGGAATGACTTGAAATTTTGACCACTGGACCTTCATGACCTGGTTAGCCTGTTGACATTGCCATTTTAAGCTGACTTACTAAAAATAGCACATTTTGAGAAGTGCTTTGCTATTTATAGTAACCTCTCGTTTCTGGTACCTCCACAGCTCCGATTTGAATGAAATTTGAATGAGGCGCTCCTCACCACGTGACCTTACTGCTGATACTGGCGCATGCAACTGATTTGCTATTTTTAGCATGTTTCCAATTTGACTTACTATAAATAGTAAGTGCTCCGTTTGACCTGAAATTTCACCAGCAGACAGCCTGAAGGACGCTGATCGCGGTGGTTTACACCGGATTTTGAAGATTTTGACTTTTGATGCCTATTTTTAGGCTCCGAAGCTGGAAACCTAATTCGCTTTGCATGCATCCCAAATGAACTCTGTTTGCTCTCGTTTCTGTACACTGCGATCAGCTCGTGAACCTGAACTCTGGGAGCTATGGACGCCACCTGCTAAAAATAGCAAGTTCCTTCTTGGTGAGAATCTGGGTTTGCATGTCACACCATCAGCGAAGCTCTCGAAAACCCATCGGGAATCACGACATGCAAAAGAAACCACGACATGCAAACCTAAAAATAGCCTCGGAGGTTGCATCACAGTGGTGTAGCCGACTTGCATGTTACGTCATCGTGAAGGTCTCGAAACCCGGAAGGAATATCCGCATGCAGAAAATCTCTGCATCGGACCCAGAATTGATAGAGCCGAGATGCAAAAATAGTAAGTTGTCCGTTTTGCTCAAATTTGGCATGCAAGCGCCTGATATACTTTGAATGCGTGTGATTGCTCGGAATCTCAAAATAGGACAGATTAACTGGAATTTCACACTTACTAAAAATAGTAAGTACCTCAGAATTTGATGAAATTTTGCGAGAACCTGTGGAAACATGCTAACATCAATGTTAAGCTCAATTTTCAAGTTATTCACTTTATTCGACCACTGTACTGACCAGGAAGACAAAACCCTAATTTTCAGACTTGGCCAGAATTTTTGCATTTTAAGCTCAACGGCAGAGGAATCCCGGGAAGTAGACCATAGAACAGAGACAGACGGAGAGAGAGACCAAAAACCAAAGCCAAAAAGACCAGAATGGAGCAAAAATTAGGGGTCCCCATCTTGAATGGGGCGATGTGTGAAAAATGTCACAACATCTGGCATCCCCACGGGAAAGTGTTGAAAAACACTTTAAGAATTGAACTCAGATTAGTCTTCCTCAAACCATCATACAGAAAGGACACTTACTCAAAAGGGGAGAGGAATCCGATATTGGATCAGAACACTTTCATCTAAGACCCTGTGAGTGTGTGCATTCGTTCCATCTCTAAACCATCTCGACTTCCGGAATCGGCCATGGCAGGTTATATAAATATCTTAACTTCAAAAGCATCCTGGACATTGCCTCGCTGCCAGTCAGGCGTCCATAGCCCCGACGAGGTTGTCGCTACAATTCTCACGAATATTTCTCCACTGCCGGCCGGGCGTCCATAGCCCCGGTGGAGTTACTCGTATGTTCCCAAAACCAATGTTTCATGATATTTTATTTCTTTTTCATTTTCTCATTTTTCTTTTCTTTCAGATTTTTCTTTCAAGCACATTTTCTTTTCCATCATTTGATTTCTCCGTCAATTCCTCAATTGGCTGGCAGGCAATGAAGCCTCCAATGGGTTTGAGAGTTGCAGTGGCGCTAAAGCAAGATGTAAAATTTTCACCTGCCAAAACCTTTCCCAAGAAACCAAAATGACTCAGAATGGAGATAGGTAAGATTTTTAAGGTCTTTAGACTCGTGTGTTGAGATACAATAACGGGTTGACCTCCCGAGACGAGTTCAATCTCTAACTGGATGATAACAAGAGGAAAACAATCTTAATTCTTTTCAAAAATTTATGCAAATTCCAGTGAAAGGAACCACATTGTGAAAGTTAAAACATCATCACCTCATCGCAACAGGAAAACCTAAAATCCTTGCCCATTCCCAAACCAAAACCACTTGAGCGGACAACTCAAGGGAAGGGAACACCAAACCAAAAACCCAAAGGGCAACAAACCAAAACCAAAACCAAAACGAACCGAAAAGCAAGGAAAAGCAAACGGAAAGCACAAACGGGAAAGCAAACCCTAATCTGACTATGTTACAAAGCAGGCTCTCGGAGAGAACCTAGGACTGGAAATAATGCTTGAGGAATCTCCCATCGTCCGGCAATGGGATATCCCCTCCTGTTCTTGTTCGTAACTTAAATGCATCATTTCCCAGGATCTCAGAAGCTTGATCGGGGTCCAACCATGATTTGTCGATCCATCCGTTCATAACTCTTTGATGCTTAGCCAAACCTTCCAAAGCTTCATTCCTTTTCTCTTCCAAGTGCGTCAACTGAGATAGCCTTGTTTGAATCTGGTCTTCTCCCCAATTGACTTCTTCGCATTCTTCCTCTGGGACTTGCTCTGAGGAAGTTTTACCCATGGCACCTATGTTCTCTGAATAGAAAGCTTCGTAAATGGGTAACGATAAGTCTCGGATGGGGGCACTTTCTGTCTCTTGCTTTACATCTTTTAACACAGAGTTTCTGAACACTCTGGTGAAGGCAGGTGTATCCTCTGAAAACTTCTCTCCCTCCGAGCTTTGCAACGTGAGTACTTCCTTCTTAACAGGCTTGTACGTACCCAAATCAGTCTCCATGAATAAAACATCACTATTTTCACCACATTCTGTGATCATTAATTTAAGCCGCGGTGTACTTTCAATTTTTATCTGATTTGGAACTCCCTTCCAAGGCAACCACATGTGGGAGAAGTCAGTCGCAATGTATCCATTCAATTTTCTGGACCAATCTCTGCTCAATAGCATGCCATAACCATCTGGTATATCCACAACTGATATGTCAATGCGACTCTGAATTCTGGGATCCGCCGCTAGCTGCATATGAATACCATTTAATTCCCCTACAACTGGAACTTCAGTCTTATCCAGCTGAGTCACCTTCTTGTTGGTCTTGAGCGGGATTATACCTAACGCCTGACATACCTTCAAAGGCATGACATTACTTGATGCACCGGAATCAATCAAACAATTGTGTAGTAACTTTCCAAAAATTCTAACTGAGACCAGAAACGGGGCTGGCTCACCCCTCCCCTGATAAAATACCACTGGCTTCTTCCTTTCATCTACTGAAGCATCCTTCTTTTCATCCTTTTTGTCTACTGAAGCTTGATTGTCTTGAACAACCTGTCTTGGATTTTGCGTTTGCTCTTGTTTTTGCTTTTGCTCCGCAGGAATATTGAACCGTTTCTTTTTATCTTCAATCCATGACTTTTCAGGAACGTTTGAAGAACCTTGTACCATACCTACGAAATTTTGAGGTTGTTGCGGAGCTTCCCAAGTGTCAAATGGCGCGTGAGGCACCTCTTCTACCATATTTGCATTCTGTACAGGACGAGATTGTGTATTCACAGGGGAATTCCTTGATGAACTCGATATTTCTTGGGAAGTATCCTTCACAATAGGCGTTTCATACACACTTCTCAAAATTGTGTCTCGAACCTCTGAAATCTTCATCAACTCATGTAAGGGGAGACTAACCTTCATCCTTTTGAACTCTTCTAACACATAAGAGCCAAGTCTTTTCACGTCCTCTCTAGGAAGACTTTCCTTTTGTCTTTGCTCAGCTTGATGAATTGGCTGTTGAATGACTTGCTGTCCTCCTCCGCCTTGCGTTACATTCTGCCGCCTGTACTCTAGAGAATCTCTTGGTAAACCTGGATTATTGCTCGCGTTGGGATGTGGCGGAGTTGTAAAATTATTTGGAGGCACCGATGAAGTTAGAGGTTCACACTGTTGATGGTAATTCCTCTGATACACTTTGGGTGTCGCTCCTCCGGATGTTTGAAAAGCTTGTACCTCTCCTCTTCCTTCCACCAACACGCTGTTGTTGTTGAGAGGCGGAAAAATATAACCATCTTTATAAAGAGACTCTTCTGGTGTTTCATATGTGGCATGAACTTCCGACGGTATTTGAAACTCTGGCATCCCCACGGGAGCGTTTGATGAAGCTGATGGAAATTGTTGATTAACTGGTGGGGGCGTGTAACTTTGAAACTCAGGCGGGAAATTGCAATCTTCTATTATCAACGCCTGATCATATCTGGGTGCTGGGACTAATTCATATCCCGTAACTGGAGGGTTCTCTGTGGCCCCTGTATTACTTGTTTCACTCTTGAGAATACCAGCCACAACTTGGAATTCGTGGCACTGAAGTTCAGAGTGCTGGTTCGTGTTATGTAACCTACACCATCCTGACGAGGCAGTTTCGGCCATATAAACTCAGGAGGTGGCGGATTGTCCAATGGTGATGGCACTCCTCCATTGTTGGGACTTGTATTCCAAGACCTCTTCTGAAATCCCTGATTGTTATTTCTATACCCATAATTGTTTTCATGATTGTATCCTTGATGGGTATCTTGATGACTTGGAGGATTATTGTGGTATCCTCGGTTAGCACCTTGGTGTGCCTGATAATTTCGTGGCATAGCTTGTGTCTGATTATTTTGACTTTTGAGGTGAGTCACCTCAGCTGACAGCCTCTTCACTTGTTCTATCAAATCTTTCATTTCATCTTTCTCCTCTGAAGTTTTCACTGGTGGCACTGTGTTTTGGAGATAAACAGGCTGTGGGATTTGCGTCTGGGACAAAGGCATCCCAGGATGGAGAACCAATTGACTTGATGGTGCTTGAACTTGATAAGCTAGTTGTGGAATTGCATTTAACGCCGGAACTTGTTGATTCCATGTTGAGCCGAACATTGGCATTTGACTGTTTGTCGTAGCCAGGCCGGTGTAGAGTACGGGCCCAGTTATATTCTGTCCTAAACCTTGACTTACTTCAACAGCTTTAGCGTAAGCTTGATTTATATTTGCTGGAGTGGGGTGAGATCTTACGAACATTGCAGTCAAAGGATCAAGTGCTGAATAGTAGCTTTCTCGAGCGTCATCAATGACATAAGGAGTGCGTAACCTATTGAGGGCCTTTTGGAATCTATTGTTGAATGCATGAATGGGCTCTTTGTCTTGTCTTCTCACTTCTGCAAATTGACGATAAAGCTCTACAGGGGTGGCTGGTATACCAAACTTTCCGATGAAGGCCTCCTTCATCTGCTCCCATGTCCTTATAGACCCCACTGGTAGGTGAATGAAACAAAAATGAGCCTCTTCTCCCAAAGAATATGGGAATAGGCGGCAAGCCACGTCTGCATACCCAATCTGCCTATTGCGTAGGTGACCCTCAAACATCTTGATATGGTCCTCAGCCGTGTAGTTAACATCATTGGCGATGAACTTAGGACAAAAATTTTCAGGATTCTTTGGCATCTCATGGTAGTCTTGAAACTCTAGCGGAGATGGGTTGGTAACCAACCATGTAGCACCGTTTGGAGCGGGTTGACC
The DNA here is from genome assembly GCA_007258455.2 of Sequoia sempervirens. Taxonomy (NCBI): domain Eukaryota; kingdom Viridiplantae; phylum Streptophyta; class Pinopsida; order Cupressales; family Cupressaceae; genus Sequoia; species Sequoia sempervirens. Next base: position 17,705 of record VDFB02109051.1, on the reverse strand, counting down.
TCCTTGCTGACCTCCTGGTTGAGCCATTGTTTGAATTGGCAGTCGCCTTTGATACACAATCACTTGGGCTGGCTGTTGTACAACAGTTTGAACTTGTTTCGGATGAGCAAACCTCGAAGCACTAGGTGGGGTTCTGAATAAACTTGAGATTTCTTCTCCGCTTTCTTCGCTTGATTGAACTTCTTCGTTTGATAAAAATTCTTCACTTGACTTGACTTCTTTGCTTGAATGAACCTCTTTCTTCTTCCTTGATCTTGTAGGTAGCTCTAACTCCACAAAATCCTTATATGAACTAGGCGTAGACCTCAAGATCCTCTTCAACTTGTCTGGCGAAAACGAACTGATACGATCCAGGATGTAAGTACTTCTGCGCGGGATTGTTCAATCTTGAGAGAAGACCATCTTGACTTATGATAATTTTCTCCAACAGAACTTTTTGTGTTTCAAACCCTTTCTACTTCCACACAACTGTATGTTGTAGCTGTTATGCCCTCCTTGTAGCGCCAATTCTGTTGACGTGGTTTTTGAGACCGCACCAACACAGAATAAAGTTGCCAATGGCTTCCCTATTCTCTCTTGATCAAAGTATTCCGCACGCTAAGATTGCCAGAAAGTTCGTGCGTTCAACTCCAAGGTTCCTTGAGTGCGAATAGGCTCAGTTTGGCTCGATATGATATTGCTGGTATGTTCAAGGGGACTTACACAATTGTTCGGCGGCTAACAACAAACAGTAGACTAAGGGCTTTCGTGTGATTCAAATGATTTGGCAGGTGAGCGCAAGTTTTCTAATTCTAACCGGAAATGAACTGAATTTAAAAGGGTGTAGGGCCTAAGTAGTTTATGTGTCTCTATTCTAAAATGCAGGATATGTGAGCTCGCTTCAATAGACTTCAACCGATTTCAATTAGCCCGGCTGGACAAATTCTTAAGAAATCTATGGGCAATCTTCAAAGGGGACAGCGAAAGGTATTCAAGTTATAGTTTAACATACATACACCATCAGAACAACGCATATAAGCATGTAAACCACAACCGAAGTTAAACACAAAATAATCTCCAGTCGACCACGCAAGGCGAACTTATCATCAACAAGCCGCTAGTGGTATGGAATAAAGCGAAGCTATCTCAATAAAACACCACACACCAAAGTAAGCTACTTGCATGAATTTAAACTACTTGGATACGAAAGGAAGAAGAAACCTTGCTAGCATTTCATGACAAGAAGAATTCCATCATCAATGAAAAGATTTATTATCATAAATGTGTTACACAACACTTTCCTTCAAAAGTTTTCAAAGGGAAACTTTCTCTCTCCAAATTATGCAAAATGCTCTACAATGCTACACTATCTAGCCTCTCATTACTAATACCTCTCTCAATGTCTAATACCGATTCTAACTTCACATATTACAAAATGAGGGGGACTCCCCTTTATATAGCTAGCCAAGTCCCAAAAGACGGCTAGGGTTACAATCAATAGAGTGGCCAAATTTCTAAATAATATGCCCTAAAACCGCCACAAGAGGAGAGTGGGGTAATAAATGCTGCCATATCCACCATCATCCTCTAGAAGATCCCATTGCAGACGCTGCTCACATCGCTCTCGATCTTCTCTCTCTTTGGCATTGTTCTCGTGAATTCTTCCACTATGGTCTTCAATCTCTTTTCATCTTAAGCCTTGAAAATGTTTCTTCAACACTTAGCCATTTTCTTGCAAATTTTCCTCCTTCGAGATTGAAACTCATCTTCATCGTGCTTCACCACTTCCAGACATCGTGCTCAGGCTTCAACGTTTCTCCTGCAAACAAGCAAGGAGAGGGGTATTAGAATACTTCATGATATAAATCCAACTTACTTACGAGGGTTTCACGCTCCATCCTTCAAGCGCCCATCGCCAACTTTGTGTTCAAGTTCATGCCTTAGACAAATTTCCATCCTTGAGAACTTCATTTCACCTGCTGGAGCTCTGGCAACTTTGATTTTATTCAACTCTGGCTCAAGAAAACTATCTTCACGAAAGATTGAAGCAAATTCACCTAGGCAGTTTCTTTCAGGTTCATCGTCTAGAGAATTTCACCTTGAAAACACATTTTCTTCATTTTGCCTTAGAAATTTTAAAATTTCCCTTAGGAAATTCATCAACCTGGTGCCCATTTAACATCTTCCTCCCAGAATCCTCAACAAGCTGTGGAAGACCCTAAAATCCATTCCTCATTGATAATCTTCGATACCCAGAAGAAAATTTTCTCCAGAACGCGTCGAATTCATGGGTGCCCAACGAACGGGTTCATTTAATTTTCTTGAATTTTGAACCTTAGAAAATATTCTTTCATCAAATTTATTCTCGTTCTTCGATCTTCTCTGAGAATTTTGCTCTGACTTGGAAAAATTTTATCGACCCTGTGAGTCGGTATCACCGACCACCTCCGCAACTCATCACCTTGAAAATTTTCTAACACTTCACCCACCCCTCCACTTAAGTTTAAAGGGGAAAATATTTTGTGCTCTTAGAAATTTTTTTGAATCACTTCTCAAAATTTTTCCTTAGAAAATTTTATATCCACTTATCAATTTGGCCTCGTAAAATACCAACTTTCACTTAGAAATTTTTTCTGAAGCACTAATAATTTGATGTCCGGGTACTCAACTTGCCACATACACTATCATCTTGAACTCATGCATTTAGAAGAGACATTTAAAATTCACGCCATATACTATCTCACACATATCACTTTGGCCACGCCTTTAGGAAAATTCTCCAACATCACCTACCACCAGGGCGCTGCTTTGCATGTGATGAGGGATAACGCCTAGCCACATTTCACCTTTTACCATGCTTTGGAATATCTTTCACCCTACTTACCACCTTTAGTCACTTTTTACATCTCAACTTTAAGCATTTGAGACATAGAGGAGGATGTAACATTTGAGATGTAGAAGGATGAAACACTCTGCCAATGGCTTGACCTTGACTTTCTCTCAAACCCAAGCATTTGAGGGGTAAGTGGAGGGGATGAATCAAACGCCTCTTCCTATGAGACTTTCAGCTCCCATTTTTTTTGTCTTCACTTGCAGCCTTTGGGCGCATTTTGCCCATGTAGGAGGACGAAACTTGTTGACTGGTTGACCTTTTTGCTTGCTGGGCGCATTTTACATGTCTTTGAGGATGAAAATCTGCAACGCCACCTCCTTTGGAATATTCCCCACCTTGTTTTGTCTTTACTTGCCCTTATTTGGGCGCATTCAAAGGAGAGAGGAGAATGTTGACCAGCTTCTAACTTAGGCGCATTTCAGCCTTGATAGAGGAAAAACGCATTTATGTGACTCTTGAACTTCTAGTTTTTGTCTTTACATGGCCCATTTTGGGCGCATTTTACCCATGCAAGAGGATGGAACTCATACTTAAAATATTTTCCATGCTTGAACATCTTGAGTTGGGCGCATTTCGTTGTAAGGTGATGAAGTTTTAACTTAGAAAATTTTTAGCATGCAAACTCTCAAGGTAGGCGCATTTGGGCTAGGCAGGAGGATGAACTCAACACTTAGAAAATTTTCATCAACTTATTTCTCCTTGGGCGCATCTGAAGTAGGCTACAGGATGAGACTCAGACTTAGACATTTTTTTACCTTCCTCTACCAGCGTTCATGCCCCTGCTATTTATAGTAAATCCTCTGATTCTCAAACTTCGAAAGCTCAGATTGCCTTGAAATTTTGACCACTGGACCTTCATGACCTGGTTAGCCTGTTGACATTGCCATTTTGAGCCGACTTACTAAAAATAGCACATTTTGAGAAGTGTCATATTTATAGACCTCGCTTCTCGGGTACCCACAACCGATTTGAATGAGTCTGAATGAGGCGCCTCACTACGTGACCTTATCACGACATCACAAGATGCAATCGATTTGCTATTTTTACATGCTTCAATTTGATTTACTATAAATAGTAAGTGCTCCGCTTGACTTAAATTTCACCACAGACAAATTTCTAGATTGATCATGTGGTTTACAATCGATTTTACATTTTGACTTTTGATGCCTATTTTTAGGTCCGCCGGAAACCCAATTCACGGCATGCATCCCAAAATGAACTCGCTTGCTCGCCGCGGGCAATCACTGAACCGGACCTGATGAGGAAATCGATGAGACCAAAAACAGTTTCAAGGCCCATTTCCCACTGACTTTAATCTGCACGGGGCCGATCGCTAAAATAAGTCCATTTGCTCAAATTTGGCATGCAAGCAGTCTGATATACTCTGAATGCCGTGTGATTGTCGTAATCTCAAAATAGCTGACAGATTGTCTGGAATTTCACACTTACTAAAAATAGTAAGTACCTCAGAATTTGATAAAATTTTGCTGAGAACCTGCTGGAAACATGCTAACATCAATGTTAAGCTCAATTTTCAAGTTATTCACTTTATTCGACCCCTGTACTGACCAGGAAGACAAAACCCTAATTTTCAGACTTGGCCAGAATTTTTGCATTTTAAGCTCAACGGCAGAGGAATCCCGGGAAGTAGACCATAGAACAGAGACAGACGGAGAGAGAGACCAAAAACCAAAGCCAAAAAGACCAGAATGGAGCAAAAATTAGGGGTCCCCATCTTGAATGGGGCGATGTGTGAAAAAGGTCACAGCAGAACTGCAAGGCTAATCACTGATGAGAAGGGGACATTACAGAATCATTCTTCATTGAGGACGAATTTTATTTTTGACAAGTTGGGAGCTGCTTATCAAAGGCCAATTACTTCCTAAAGGTGATGTATTGATTCGAGGAGATATTTCTTTTGCCGCCTCATAATAGAAGTCGCGCCAGCCTTGAATATATTTAATGAGAGATTGTCAAATATATATTGGGAAGTTATTTTCATCAGATTTTAATAGTAGTCGAATGGAGACAAATGAATTAGCCAAGGAAGCTGCATCCTGTCAAAGAGACAACCTCATTCAGGAAAAGACGCCATTTCAGAGTTCAAGTTTCAGAAATAAACTGCCAGTTGGATATTCAATTTGCTTCGGAGGGAAATCGCATGGCTTTAGGAGTCATTGGCGCAGGGGACTAACAGTTAAGAGGTTCGGGTTTGTCTATTGCTTCACATCGACAACCAATCAGTGGCGGATATAAAATGACTTCCCCTACAACGATGTTCATTTGTGAAGCCCAATATCCGGACTACATAACTCAACGGGTGTATTCACATTTCCGTGCATTTGAGTCTTATTTCTACTATCGCTGTGGAATGTATTCTGTATATGAGCCGTGATGACTGATGGATAGGATTGTATTAATATTGGAATGGTTTTGTGGGACTTTGTCATACTTTTAAAATCGTCCCTTGCGTATATGGGATTTCTGTCTAATAGAGACTAATCGATGCCTTTGCTTTGTTGTCGATGGTATAAGGTGCTCATATGTGTCAAACTTTTGGAAGTCCATATGGATTGTTTTGGCTAAGAGTCGGGTTGAAGCACATTATTTTTTCTACCTCATTACGACCTGTAAGCATATCGTTTGAAAATGAAAGGAAACATTTAATGAGGGCGTTAAGGCAAGTAACAGTATATTCAGGGGAAAGCATCTTCGAGGAAAATCTTCAGATAATCTAACAAATATAAGGAGTTCATAACATTTTAATGTTTTGTTCTGTTGTTCACCATAGTGTTGTGAAAAACAGGGGGTCAAGAAGACCAGTCAGATGCGAGCTGGAAGATAGCAAAGTCAGAGGTAGGCACCTTTTTATTGGCAATGGGAGGTTGAAAAGTCATCGCAACTCACACTAGTGCGGAGGTGGCTACGAAACATCTAAGAGGTTGAAGTAATCGTGAGGCAACCACTGGCGCGTCGGCAGAAGTCATAGCTAGGCCTACAACGATACTTGGTAATTGTGGCCGAGCCCCCAGGCTCTGGCCACACTCATAGCATCACACCAGTGCCATTTCCAAAGGTCATTCGTAGGCCCGAGACATCGCTGCTCACCTTGGACTCTAGGGTCAATACGAAAGTTGTGAAGAGAGGTGTCATCGATAACATCAGAGTGCCCAACATATACGTCATAGTAAATCCTGACAGTGGGTGCGCACACATATATGCAAGTTCATTCTTGCTTATCAATTTTCTAGTCACGGGACCTGTTGATGTGATTTTTGTGACCGCACCAATCAACAAAACAAAGTATCTGAAGGCTACTCCATTCTCTCTTGATCAAAGAATTCCATACGCTAAGATTTCCAAAAAGTTTGTATGTTCAACTCCAAGGTTCCAAAAATGTTATGGAATACCCTCAATCAATTCGTTGTGATTTGTTGTTTACACGAGGGGACTTACACAATTGTTCAAAAGGTTTGCAGCTGACAACGGGTTAATGATTGAAAGGGGATTTTGTGCGTTGTGAATGATTTGGCGATGAGGTACGTGTTTCCTAAAACTAACCAAAAATGTACTGAAATTAAATGGATGCAGGGTTCTAGAAGATCTAAATTCTATACTAAAGGAGGACGTGGAATCAATCTCAACAGACTTCAACCAGACTCTACTTCGCCTCTCGTTGGACAACTCACACAAAGTCGGTGCAATCTTCAAGGGAGCGGCAACAAATGTTCAAGTCACAATTCAACATAAAGACACCATCAAGATGATGCATGCCAAGACGTAAATCATAACCGAAGTTAAGCTCATAATGTTTTCCAGTTGACCACAAAAGGAAAACTTGCCATCAACAAGCCACTAGTGGTATGGATTCACCATCAATGAAAGCTTCTTTTTATTATGATAGTTTTCACAAAAATCTCTTACAAAGTTTTTAAAGGAAAAATTTCCTTCTCCTCCAAACTATGCTATGCTAAGCTATCAAACTATCTCTCTGCTCTAGTCTTTGATCTCTAATCTCTAGTCTAATTTCTATTGATGTACAAATGAGGGGGGATGCCCCTTTTATAGATAGCCCGGTCCAATGGACGACTCAGATTACAATCAAATGAATGGCCCAGATTAAGCCACCTCAGCCCTAACCCTAAAAACAGCCAAAATGGGGAGTGGTACAATAAATGAATCAAAAGGTTCCCACTCACTCCCAAAATAGCAAAGGCAATTAATGCCCACTATCAGTCTTCCAGAAGGTCATCATCCAGAAGTGCGTTTCGGTTCTCCTTCTCTTTGGCTGCAAAATAAATGAGTCTGGCGAGCACAGCCTCAACCTCCTGAATTGAGATCGGTGGAATATGATCAAGCTGGAATTCTAACACTATGACTGCCTGCCCATGACGTGTACAAGATTTTCTCCAGGCAACCAAGGCATCCTGAGTGTTCTGAATAATACTGGAGAAAGTGGAGGTGTTCTCAAAGTCGTTCTAAACAAAATTCTTCACCTCTGGAAAGAAAGGTGGCAGCCTATTCCTCAAGCCATCAATAGTCACCTCATCAGAATTCAGCCTACTAGCAAAGATAGCCTCCAAGGTGTTCAGGACTCCATCAATAATGTTCATCATAGCCTTCCTGACTCTAGCTGAATCCGCCTATGCTGCATCAAAGAACCCACATCCTGTGACTACTGAAGAGTACCAGCCAACAAAATCGTACCTATCACCCTCCTGGATCACTCCTCCATCGATCAACATCTGCAAGTGAGTATGTATCAAGGCCTCCAGACGCTGAATAACCTTACTCTAATAGACATGAGCATCACCCCAGGCCTGATCAACTGCATCCATCCATGTCGTAATGCTGGAAGCTTGCTGATAAGCATTAGCAAGATCTTCCATGAAATTTTCTGTCTCGGCACAAACACCTGCAACCCATTTGTCTGCGTCCTATGCCATCTTTCTCAAGTCCTCCAAGCCACTAACTGATTCTCTAGATAACTCGGCTGGAAGCTCAATCGTCAGAATCTCCTATCCACAAGGACGAGATAAATGTTGCACGTAGCCTATCAAAGTCTTGTGCTCTTTCTTCAATTTCTTGTACTTGCCTTCACTCCTGAGCAATCTATCCTTAAGTGCCTGATAGGATTTATCACACTCCTCAATGATCTGTGCACCTGTGGGGTGACCCAACTCTAGAGTACTGATCATATAATTTTCCGAAACGGCCTCATCTCGATCACAATCAACCCTTGGCACAACCACATGAAGGGTGCGAGAGCCATCCTCATCTGTTGAAATCTTCAAAAATTTCCTAGCTCTCTTCTTTGTTGGAGGTGCACTAATCCGACTCAAGAATTCCTCCATCTCCACTGCTGGATCAGCTTCTTCACTGGGGCTCCTCCTCATCCTATCCCTGAGCCAATCAGGTACTACCTGTTGTATAACAAATGGCTGCTCATCTCCTGCTTCTTCTTCACGAACTTCTTCTCTAATTTCATTATGGCAAGGCTCATTGGCCTCTATGGGCTAAGTATCTCCTGAAACTGCATCATCCTCTAGAGCTGCCTCAAGCTCACGCTGGAAGTGTGTATCACTAGCAGTTTCCTCATCTTCTTCCTGCTGATCATCTCTAGTGGGTGCATTGACACTCTGGCCAACTGATTCTCTTCGTGGTGGCTGATTTCCCTCATGTAATTCTGTTGATGTGTTTTTCGTGACCGCACCAACGCAGAATAAAGTTGCCAACGGCTTCCCTATTCTCTCTTGATCAAAGTATTCCGCATGCTAAGATTGCAAGAAAGTTCATGCGTTCAACTCCAAGGTTCCTTTAATGCGAATAGGCTCAGTTTGGCTCGATGTGATTTGCTGGTATTTCAAGGGGACTTACAGAATTGTTCGGCAGTGGAGAAAGGGATTCAAATGCTCGAAAGATTTATCTATGAAGTGCGGGTTTCCTATTCTAACCAGAAAGTACTGAATTGAAAAGGGTGTAGGGCCTAAGAAGTTTATGTTCTATTCTAAATGCAGGATATGTGGAGCTTCACTTCAATAGACTTCAACCGGATTTCACCTAGCCTCCGTCGGACAGCCTCAGTAAAATCGGTGCAATCTTCAAGGGAAATAGCAAAAGATGTTCAAATTATGACTTAACATGCATACACCATCACAACGACGCATATAAGCACATAAATCACAACTGAAGTTAAACTCAAGGTAATGTCCAGTTGACCACACAAGGCGAACTTATCATCAACAAGCCGCTAGTGGTATGGAATAAAGCGAAGCTATCTTAGTAAAACACCACACACCAAAGTAAGCTACTTGCATGAAATTAAGCTACTTGGATACGAAAGGAAGAAGAAACCTTGCTAGCATTTCATGACAAGACGAATTCCATCATCAATGAAAAGATCTATTATCATAAAATGTGTTACACAACAATTTCCTCAAAAGTTTTCAAAGGGAAAACTTTCTTTCTTCTCCAAACTACACTATCAATCTACTTCTAAGCTACTCTAAGCTGTCCCTCTACTCTAATTCTACCCTGATCCTCTCTACTGTCTACTTTCTAATGAAAATACAAATGAGGGGGACTCCCCCTTTATATAGCTAGCCAAGTCCCAAAAGACGGCTAGGGTTACAATCGATAGAGTGGCCAGAATCGTGCCACCTCAGCCCTAAATAATATTTGCCCTAAAAACCGCCACAGAGGAGAGTGGGGTAATAAATGCGCCATAATGTCCACCATCATCCTTCTAGAAGATTCCATCTGTAGACGCGTTCACACTGTTCTCGATCTTCTTTCTTGGCGTCGCTCTTTGATTTCTTCCACTTGAGGGTCTTTATCTTCGTCACTTCGAGTTATACTAAGTCCTAACACTTAGCCATTTTCTTGCAAATTTTCCTCCTTCGAGATTGAAACTCATCTTCATCGTGCTTCCACTTCCAGACATCGTGCTTAGGCTTCAACGTTCCTCCTGCAAAACAAGCAAGGAGAGAAGCATTAGAATACTTCATGATATAAACTTAACTCACTCACCTGATCCTCACGCTCCAACTTTCAAGCGTTCATCGCCAACTTTGCGTTCAAACTCATGCCTTAGACAAACTTCATCTTTGAGAAATTCATTTCACCTGCTGGAGTTCTGATAACCTCGATTTTATTCATTTCTGGCTCAAGTAAACTATCTTCACGAAGGATTGAAGCAAATCCACCTAGGCAGTTCCTTTCAGATTCATCGTCCGGAGGATTTCACCTTGAAAACACATTTTCTTCATTTTTGCCTTAGAAAATTTTCAAATTTCCCTTAGGAAAATTTATCAACCTGGTGCCCACTTAAAATCTTCATCCCAGAATCCTCGACAAACTGCGGAAGACCTTAAAATCAACTCCTCATCGGCAATCCTCGATACCCAGAAGAAAATTTCTTTCAGAATGCTTCGAATTCATGGGTACCCAACGAACGGGTTCATTTGATTTTCTTGAATTTTGAACCTTAGAAAATATTCTTTCAACAATTTTGTCCTCGTTCTTCGATCCCCTCTGAGAATTTTGTTCTGACTTGGAAAATTTGTATCAATTCTGTGCAGCTGGCATTCACTGACTTCACCTCTGGCAATTCATCTGTGCTTCAAGAAAAATTCCACCACCTCTTCCAGACTTAGGCATTTTCCTAGGGGAGAACATATTTTGGTGCCTTAGAAAATTTTTGATCACTTTGAAAATTTTGCCATAGGAAATTTTATTCAACTCTGTCTGCCTTGCTTGCGAGAGAAAATTTAATTTCGTCAACTTACTTAGAAAATTTTTCTTTACTCTTCATCTGGCAATTTCAACGCCTAGGCATGCATTATGCATCCTTTGTATTCTATTCTCCATAAAATTTTCAACGCCCAGGCAAAACTCTTTAACACCTTTAACACAGCACCTCAGGCGCAAGTAGCACTTGGAGAAAAATAAAATAAAATAAGAGCGCCTAGCATTTTGTTTCATCACCTCATGCGCTTTCTAGCACATTTTACCTTGAGCGCATACCACTTAGAGAAATTTGAAACCACGTCTAGCATATTATCCTCCCTTGAAAGACACTTAAATTTCCACGCCATGCCTAGCAATATCTTCTATTAAGTTCCCAACGCCTAGCATTAACTTTGTATTCACCACGCCATGAAGCATTTTTTCACTTTATTCACCTTCTTTCACTCCATTCACTTACCTTTTACCACATAAACTTGGGCGCATTTGGAGGGGTGAGGAGGACAAAAATAAAAAATAAAAAAAATCTTTGACCTTGTTGACTTGCTTCTAACTTATTCTTGCATGGGCGCATTTTGATGTAGGTGGAGGACGAATTGCTTACTTGGAAAATTCTCATGCATGTTATGCTTGAAGTGGGCGCATTTTACTATGTGTGAAGGATGAGCATCTTTGACCCTTTTGACTCCTTAGCTGCATGGGCGCATTTTGGAGGTTATAAAGCACATGCAACGCCACCTTGCCTTCCTTATTTTGTCTTTACTTGCCATGCTTTGGGCGCATTTCTTATCTGGAGGAGGATGAAACTTCATGCCTTAGTTAATTTTTTGAATGCTCAGTCTTGAGAGGAGGGCGCATTTTGGCCTTGCTGGTGGATGAGATTCATTGACCACTTTGACCTTTTCTCTCCTTGGGCGCATTTTGCCAGTGGAGGTGGATATTTGTTTGCCTTAGAAACTTTTTCAACCTTCCTGAGCTCTCTTCAAGTTGGGCGCATTTGGACCCCTGAGCAGGATGAAATTTCGTTGACTTTCTTTGACTTCTGGTGCCTTGGGCGCATTTTGACCCCTGAGCAGGATGAACTCACATTTTCAAAAACTTTTCTACGCCTTTAGCTGAGATGGGCGCATTTTCCTATGCCTGCTGGACGAGGTTCTGGACTTAAAAAATTTTCATCATCCTCGCCAGCATCGTGCCCTGCTATTTATAGTAAGTTTTCTTGATTTCACACTTCTGAAGCTCGGAATGGCCTGAAACTTTGCACATCGCCTCCTCATAGCCTTGTTGTCCTATCGACACTGCCATTTTTAATCACCCTGCTATTTTTAGCCGGTTTCTGAAGGTGGCTTACTATAAATAGTAAGCTCGTGTTTCTGATAGCTCCCAAGCTCCGATCGAGTTGAAATTTGAATGAGGCGATCCTCACCACGTGACCTGTTGGCTGACACTGACGCATGCACTTGATTTACTATTTTTAGCCTGTTTCCAAATTGACTTACTATAAATAGTAAGTGCTCCGTTTGACCTGAAATTTCACCAACAGATAGCCTGAAGGACGCTGATCGCAGTGGTTTACACCGGATTTTGGAGATTTTGACTTTTGATGCCTATTTTTAGGCTCCGAAGCTGGAAACCCTAATTTGCATTGCATGCGTATCAAATGAACTCCGTTTGTCTTCGTTTCTGCGACACTGCGATCAGCTCGTGAATCTGAGCTGCTGGGTGGCGGCTGCCGGGACACACCTGCTAAAAATAGCAAGTTCCTTACTGAGTGAGAATCCTCGTTTGCATGTCACACCATCGCGAAGCTCTTGAAAAACCCATCAGGAATCACCCGACATGCAAAAGAAACCTCGACATGCAAACCCTAAAATAGCCTCGGAGTTTTGAATCGAAAGTGGTCATTTCGTCTTGCATGTTACATCGTTCGCGAGGTCTTGAAAAACCGGAAGGAATATCTGCGGACATGCAAAGAAAAACTCGCATCTGCACCACGAAATTTGCTCCGGGCCTGCAAAATAGTAAGTCATCGTTTTGGCCAAATTTGGCATGCAAGCGTCGATATACTCAATCTAGTGTGATGATCCGAATCTCAAAATAGGCGACAAATTGCTGAATTGGACTTACTAAAAAATGGTAAGTACCTCGAATCGATGAAATTGGGCGGGCCTGCTGGATGTCTGCGACAACATGTTAAGTTCAATTTTCAATTCTCTCACTTTACTTGACCTTGAATTGACCGGAACGATGAAACCCTAATTTTTGGACTTGGCCAAAAACTCAATTCACGCGTTAGGTGGGCACATCGGAAGATAAGAGTGGCGAGAGAGAGACAACGACAAAACGAACGAAAAGCAAAGCCAAAATTAAGGGGGTCCCCATTTGCAATGGGGCGATGTGTGAAAAACGTCACAACATTAGCCCCAACCCGAATAAATGTTCCTGAACATTTCAAAGACAAAATCCATTCCATACTCAGAACCCTTGGATAATCTTTCCAACCCATCAATTGGCTAAGGGATATACTTAAAAGGGGAGAAAATCCTAAATTGGATCAAGGCACCTTATCTTTTGATTACAAGTGTGTGCATATGCGTTTGTTCCAGCTCAAAAGATCACTGAAGTTCCCAGAATCTGTCCCAGCAAGTTAAATAAATATCTGAACTTCAAAAGCATCCTGGACATTGCCTCGCTGCCGGTCAGGCGTCCATAGCCCCGACGAGGTTATCGCTACAATTCTCACGAATATTGCTCCACTGCCGGCCAGGCGTCTATAGCCCCGGTGGAGTTACTCGTATGTTCCCAGAACCAATATTTCATAATATTTTCTTTCATTTCTCATCTTCTTTCTTTTATCTTCAGATATTTCTTTTAAGCACGTTCTCTTTTCTTCATTTGATTTCTCCGTCAATTCCTTGATTGGTTGGCAGGCAATGAAGCCTCCAATGGGTTTGAGAATTGCAGTGGCGCTGAAGCAAGATGTAAGATTTTCTCCTTCTAAGACCTCTCCTAAGAAACCACAATGACTTAGAGCAATTAATTGTGTGTGTGAAATATAGCAATCGCGAGACTTGGTGTCAAGACACAATAGATGATTCCCTTCCAAGTCAAGTACAGATCCTAACCAAATGATAAGACTTGAAAGCATAACCTCGGATTTTAAAGCACTTCCTGGATGACTATCTAAGAAATGGACCAACATTATGTGGGGGCCCTGGCGAACACAACACAACACCCCTTCACAAATGGGATCCCCATTTATTGAAAGCAACAACTAAACTATGAAAGCAAGACAACTAATCTAAACAAAAACAAAAACTTTAAGCAAACAACAATCAAAAGACCTCAGTACATACAACTCCTAGCATGATTTCTTAGGATGTTCAGTAATAGCAAAGCAGTAGTAATAGTGCGAAGCTTTGCAAACTTGTCTTTAAACTCGGAAAAATATTCTTTCACAATACAAATCTCAAACTCAATCAAAACTTCAGGAAAGATTAGCAATTGAGGCAACTCATCTGGACCATGATTAATGACTTGGGCGCATTTTACACATCCCACTTTTATTTTAATGACTTAGACGTTTTCTTCAACACCTTCCCTATGAGCGCATATAGCATGTCTAACTTTTATGAAGTGGGGCGCATTTCATACTAGCACCTTCCAATTTGTTTGCCTTAGTCAAAATTTTACAGTTTCCCAGGCTTGGGCGCAAATCACCCATCTAGCTTTCATTTTAACACTCCAGGCGCATATTGCCTATCAAGCTTTCATTTTTGACTTGGGCGCATTTGAATGTCTTAACTTTCACTTCTTGACACTTAGAATATTTTTGAGACCCCTTTCCAGGCAAAGGCGCATATGATGTGTACTACTTCCACTTTTGCCAAGGCGCATAACATAGGTTGTACTTTCAGTTTCAACGCCTTAGACAAAATTCCTTATTTCCCTCAGGCGCATTTGAGTGCTGGAGCTTTCACTTTTTGCCACAGGCGCATTTCACCACATCAACTTTAATCTCAAGACTCCAAGGGCGCATATGGGTCCCTACTTCCAATTTAGCTTCACCTAGGCAAAATTCTTAAAGTTTTAAGGAGGGGCGCATTTGGACCCATGAACTTCAAGTTTTCCAGACTTAGTCATTTTCTGCCCCTGTTCAGCTTTCAAAGTGAGTTTCAATGCCGGACTTGAAATTTTATCCTTTTTAACAAATTTTTCGCCTTTTGCCAGATTTGAGTTGATTTTCCTTTGTCAACCCTAATTTGCCCTGACTTTCTATTTTTAGAAAGTTCCTTAAATTTTACGCCGTTGACTGAATTCTGACCTTGAAAAGCCCGATGTCTGCCCCGCTCTGAATTTCAACTGATTTGTGCCGTCAGTGCCTGATGCCTGTTTGTACTTGCTATTTTTAGCAACCTGCTAAAAATAGAAACTATTCAGAAAGTCTTCAAATTTCATGTGCCAGATGCCTGAAGCGTGGTGATCGTGACTGGATGTTGTTTCTGCGTGAATGTCGGGCTCTGTCCTTGATTTTAGGAAACCCTTATTGACCTGCTAAAAATAGCAATCATCTGATTCTTCATCCTCTGTAACTCTGTTTGCTTTGAAATTCGCGCCACGGATTACTCATCACATGTTTGTCCTGTACCCATCGAGATCTGGTGTCAACCTGCCATTTATAGCTGCTTCTGAAGTGACTTACTATTTATAGTAAGTGCCTGTTTCTGAGACTTCCCTGTGCTCCGTTCGACTTGAAATTTGGACAGTGTGCCCCTTGCTGGTGAATTTACCCCTCTACGCTGACGCCGAGATCAACTTTCTATTTATAGCCTGCGGCTGGAGCATTTTACTAAAAATAGCAGGTTCTCCGATTGCCTTCAAATTTTGCCAGCAGAC
The DNA here is from genome assembly GCA_007258455.2 of Sequoia sempervirens. Classification (NCBI taxonomy): domain Eukaryota; kingdom Viridiplantae; phylum Streptophyta; class Pinopsida; order Cupressales; family Cupressaceae; genus Sequoia; species Sequoia sempervirens. The sequence continues at coordinate 2,191 of VDFB02109051.1, read as the reverse complement.
TATCCGAAGGGTGCTGATTGTGATGGATACCTCAGTTTTGAATATTTTGACCTCTGATTCCTCATTTTTAGCGCTGAAGCTCGAAACCCTAATTTTGTGCATGCTGCTCAGATGAGCTCCGTTTGACCTCGTTTCAATTGCATGATGATCAGCTTGCATTTCTGAGGTGTTGAGTGGCTGCCTGAGAGATACCTGCTAAAAATAGAAGGCGGCCGGAAAAGTGACTGACCGGCTGCCGGATGATCTTGCATGTCATACTGCCCGAAAAATCTCGGAAAACCCAGAAAAACCCAGAGAAATCTCCAACATGCACACACTGGCTAAAAATAGTAAGTTTCTGGAAAGTGGTCAGCTCCATTTGCATGCTATACCATCGCGAAGCTCTTGGAAAACCCAGAAAGAAAATGCCGACATGCGCTGAAAATGTCTGCATGTAAACCCTGATATTGGCCTCCGAAGGCCGAAAGCTGAAAGTCATCATCATACTTTGCATGCCACATCACCGCGAAGGTCTCGGAAAACCCAGAAGGAGTCTCCAGACATGCATCAGAAAATGTAACATTAAGGCCTTGAAATCTGCTCTGGAAGGTGTACTGCTAAAAATAGCAAGTCGTTCGTTTTTGCTCAAATTTTACCAGAAGTGAACTTGCAGCGCACAGAACGCGATGAAGTTGCCGGAATGTGAAAATCTCAAGAAAATCAAACCTAAATCGACACTTACTGAAAATAGAAAGTTGGCAGAACTTAGTGAAAATTTAGGGGTTGCTTGCCGGAAGCATCGTATTAGCACTACTAGGCACAAAAGCTGACTAACCAACTCAATTTGGCTTCAAAATGACCTAAAGATGTGAAACCCTAATTTCAATACTTGGTCGAATCTTTGCGTTCAAGCTTACTGACGGGAGCGTCCACGGAAAGCAGAAAGCAGAAAAGAAGCAGAACGAGAGAGAAAGACAAAAGCCAAAACCAAAAGACCAGAATGGAGCAAAAATTTAGGGGTCCCCATTTTGAATGGGGCGATGTGTGAAAAGGTCACAACAACCTGTTGTGAAGAACTCTTTTCAAGAGGCACCTAGTACATCTAGGAACCCTCCAGTCAACGCACAATCCCGTCCCATGCAGAGTGCAAACATGGTAGAAGAGGTACCACACGCGCCATTCAACACTTGGGAGGCTCCGCAACAGTCTCAAGGATTTGTTGGTGTGGTGCAAGGATCTTCAAGCGAACCGGAGAAGCCGAAGAATGAAGATAAGAAGAAGGTTCGGTTCAATCTACCTGCGGAACACAAACAAGAACAAATACAAAATCAGAGGGTTACCCAAGGAAGCCAAACCCCATTAAACGTAAAGGTTGAAAAGAAAGACACTCCTATTGAAGAAAAGAAGAAACCAGTGGTGTTCTATCAAGGGAAAGATGAACCAGCCCCTTTCCTCGTATCCATTAGAATTTTCGGGAAGTTATTGCACAACTGTTTGATTGATTCTGGTGCCTCAAGCAATGTGATGCCTCTGAAGGTATGTCAAAGATTGGGCATAGTCCCACTTCAAACCACAAAGAAGGTGACTCAGCTAGACAAAACCGAGGTTCCGGTTGTCGGAGAGTTGAATAATATTCATATGCAGTTATCATCAGTGGTTGATATACCAGATGGGTATGGTATGTTACTGAGCAGAGACTGGGCCAGAAAATTGAATGGGTACATTGCAACGGATTTTTCCCATATATGGCTTCCATGGAAGGGAGTCCCGAATCAAATCAAGGTCGAAAGCACACCAAGGCTTAAGTTGATGATCACCGAGTACGGTGAAGATAATGAAATAATGTTTATTGAGACTGATTTAGGCTCATATAGGCCTGTCAAACAAGAAGTGCTGATGCTGCAAGGCTCCAATGAGATAAAAATCCTAGAAGATGCCAATGCTTCCACCGAAGTCTTAATTGAAAGTGATGCAAGTGACAGTGAAAGTGGAGGGACGTTTGAAAATTTCAGGGATTTCGTCTTGAATAGTGTGAAACAAGAGACAGAATTGGGTAAGGACGCCTCCATCAGAAACCTGCTACTTCCGAATTGGTGCAGAATACATGAGGCCTTTCATTCCGAGATCACATGCGCCATGTGTAAGGTGGCCCTAGAACAAGTTGAAAAACTTGTCTCACAAGCCTCGATGCGGAAAGAAGATCAAAAGACAA
>VDFB02109050.1:0-25204 GCA_007258455.2 Sequoia sempervirens | reverse complement strand
TGATTGAACTCCTAAAAATTTTCATGTTCCATCACAAAATCCTGCTAAATATTTAGTTAAGTTTGTATATGAGGGCTCAAGGTTTTGTTTACTATCACTTATTAAGGGTTTTAGATTACCTAAGATCCTACTTGAAAAACCCTTGAGTTATATCCTTGCCAAAATTTTAAGTCTCCCTTTACTCCTTGTTGTCAATTCTTTGTTTTTTAAGTCACAACTTATGCCATCAACATCCATGAAGTAACTAGCCCTTTGTTCTAGTTTTATCAGTTGTTATATGTTGGGCCATTTTTTTAGTTTTAACAAAGTCAGGCTAAATATTTCTTGCTAAAATAGTTTGAGCCTTGAGTCCTTAATCCAATGGGTTGTAGTCCAGTCAACCTAGTTAGGTCCCTCTTTTAAGACTAACAATTTTGGCATGTGCAAGTAGGAAAATCTCTGATGACCATTCAATTGTCACAAGTAGATCTTAGTCGTTCCCCACGTGCCCATTCTATTTTATTGCTGATTGTTTTATTCTCATAGGCTAGCAGGAATAAGCCATGTGTATTGTGTTTTGGTGGGACCGATGTCAGTGTTGAGGATGGAAGGCAGTATTAAAAGAAAATCAATGACGGTCTTTGAGTAATGTGGCTGCATCTTGACTATTCCCCGCACACCCGCTCCATTTCATTCTTCATTAAAATATTTGAGTAGGCTAGCAGGTGGTCACCATGTGTCTTGTCTAACTATGGGCCTAGTGTTTCTAAGAAATTAGAATTTATAAATTTTAAGAGAATCAACGATCAATAGTGGGTGACCCACGGGTCAATCTTGATTGCTCCCTGCTATCTCGTGCAAGTCCTACCTTTACTTACTAATTCTCAATAGGGTGGTGGGAGATTTCCACTTAGAGTAACCCAAAGGGCTTTGAAGTATTAGAGCAATGACGAATATTAATTGAATATTTCAACACAGAGCATGAAGAATAAAGTGTGCGCGACTAACTTGGAAGATATAGTGCATGTGTTTGAGATCATTTAATGTGGGACATCGATTGCATAAGAAGAATAAGGTTGCTGGTAGTTGTTCTTGGATCAAGGTGTGAGTATATAGGGTCTATGAGGTTTAATATCAACCTTTCCCCATCTCCCTTCTAATGAGAGTTGCACATGGGTTAAGACTCATGGGGGTGAGGGGAAGAAGACGTGTATTTTGGCTATAGTGACAAAGGAATGGTGGAGCCTCCATATCACTAGCAAGTTGTTCCAAGTGGCTTTGTGTCATTTGATGAATATTGTGGTTTCATACAGTTTGTATTTTCAAATCAAGATGACTAAATCTAGATCATCCTTCAGTTGACACACTCACATGATCAATGGTTGGCATTCAAAACTTAGGTTAAGGGCCAGTGAGCAATTCTGGTTTGTGCGAGTGAGCCTTAATAATGGAAAGGACATTCAGCTACCAATGTAGGAGGTTGTATAGCTATTAAAACCTATCTTGAAATCATAATTGAGAATTTTGAAGGAAATTATACATACTTAGAGAGCTCGTGCTATGGTTTTCAGGCTTGTCTGACATTGAGGCTAGGCTTACCAACCTGCAAAAGAACCAGTAAGTAAAATACTTCCTTCCCATTAGAATTTTTGATAAAATTGTGGTTTCCAAAACCTTTCAGTCTATTAGAGTTTTTCTTAGGTCTACATTTTAAGATTTGACATTCATATAAGAGAATTGGTTGGTTCTACATTGTCATAATTTGTTTCAAATCCTTGTCTAAGATGTAAGCCTTGTTCCAAGAAACTAGAAACCTTGTCATGTAATACCTTTTGTGTCATGGCTCATAAAGCACAATCAAAAGCGTCTTCATCTAAAGGGGAAGCTTTTGAACACAAGAGGCCTTTGAGTAAAGACCTTACTGACCAATTTCCACCTTCAACCAATGAAAAATCTAAGGTTCAACTACTTCTTCAACGTCCACAAGTAGTAGAGGGTTTGATTGAAAAGAACAATTCCATTAAGGATGCCAAATTAACTTATATTGGGTGGGAATTGTTCTATGGTTGGTTCAAAAATAGAAACATGGGTATTCTAGTGGGTAACCCCTAGAATTGTGACCTAGGGAAGTTGATTGTACCCAATGTCTATATTGATGTTGATTTACTTAAAGTAGTGGCCACCAATTATGACCCAGTTACAAGAAGTATAATAACATATGAAGGGAAGGAAATGGTGAAAATTACCAAGAAGGAATTTGCTTATGTTTTCAAACTCAATAGGTGGAGTGATGAAATTCCTAAAATCAATGAAATCATTCTTAAGAGGAATATGATAAGATTAATATTGCATTTAGGTCCACATCCTGCCAAGATATCTAGCAGAAATTGCGGGCTAAAGGATTACAATAGGGAAATATGATAAGGATCCTTTTCATGTTAGTTATTTTGTTTCCTACTTCCAAAAAACCTTTTACTCCATTTTTCAGATAATTGGTTATGATCTTGTCATGGGAATTCCTATGGCATGGATGTATATGGAAGCCCATATTCAACACCCCCAATATTGCACAGTGTATGACTATGTGGGGTTTCTTGCAAAAAAGATTCATGAGGGTTTGATAAGTTTGAAGAAAGGTGTAGATGGAGTAATGTTTAGCTAGTATTCATTGTTGATGCACATGTTTTTGTTCAAGGGGGCACCTTACTTTGGGTAGAATATGACTTTGGATAGGAAGGAGGGTGACTTGGATTTTCCTGTGTAGTATTGGACTACTATTTTAGACAAGGATGACAGGACATATGATTATGTAATATTTCAGAATGTGTTTTCTTTAGAATTAAAGAGAGCCTTTGTTGTGAATATACCTAAAATTCCCATAGCCCTACACGACTTCTTGAGACCCAAGGAAAGAAGGCCTGAGTTGGGAGTTGATCACATTTGGGGAGATGTTACCCCATATCCTGATTACACTATTTTAAGAGTCTGTGGTTCCACTATTGAACCTCACATGCTACCAAGATGTGTGCTAGAGAGAATTTGTTTCCTTGAGGTAATATCACAATTGGGAAGTGTGGAAAATGAACATCTCTTGAATCAAGGAAAAGGAACATTCTTTCCTTTGTACACATGCTTTTCAGACTTTGTGATGAAAAAGGGAGGTTGGAATAAGGTACATGATATGCTCAATGCCTACAAAATGCAAATATCAGTGGAGACGATCATAAATTATCCCAAAGGTTTCATGGCTTGGTTGAAGGAGAGGAACACGAGTTAAAAATTTATGCACATTTTCCATTATCTAGAGGATGTGATAAGAAATTTGTTTGATCTCTTGGAACAAGAAGAAAGAAAATAAAAGAAGATTTCCTTCAATAAGATGTGTTGATCATCAAAGCTTGTGGTTCTCTGACACTCTTATGGGAAATTCAGCAAGTGGGGGACTAATTTGAGCCTCACTGAATACCTCTGGGATTTTTATAGAAAGCTGACTCCTCTTTGAGTTTTGGAGAATAGGGTAGAAGGAAATGTAAAGAAAAAACATAAAAAATGGTGATACGCCAAAGATTTTATAGCATTTGAAACCCAATATTTCCTATGAATGATATATTTAAACACAAAACACCACAACCCTTCATTTTTGGGAAGAGAACAAACAACAAAGACTAACTTCAAGCACAATACAATCTTTCAGATCTCCCCATAGGTAGTGCTCATTAGGGTCTAATCAAACACAATGATTTCTAAGGTCAACAAAAAAACATTCAAAAATTGCATAAACTCTCTCTCTTATTACAACACAATATAGAAAAATAGGAACCCTTCAAAAAAATAGAGAAGTCCATAGCCATAATCCAATTTTCACAAGTTATTATGTTACCATATAAGCCTACATCATGGAAATTAACAACTTAAAACTATTTGAATTCAGCTTGACATAGTGTTCTATTTAGAATGAAAGAATAAAGAAGGGAAGCTTGATAAAGGTCATACATGGATAGTCTCAAAGATTTCTTTCAAATGATTCATGCTTAAATATCAAATGAACTTTAAAACTAAGGTCAGATGCCAATCTGATAATAGTTTGAGCATAAACAATATAACATTCTAGAGAAAAGTAGTTGTGCAATTCTACTTTTGAAAATAGTTCTATAACTTAAGAAAACTAAAGAAACTTTTTCCTCAGCAAAGGAAACTAAAACTTGGAATCCAACCCTTTGTTTTGTCGTCACATCTCCTTTATAGCTACAAAAAGCGAAAAATATTGTCACAACATAAAAGTAATTACTACTAGATGTTGGTATTTGATAGCACACAATCTAATCATAGATCTTTAGTTAGCTCATAGTAATTTTTTCTCATCAATTCTCAATTGCTACATTATTTCCTTTTAGATATTTAGCAAAGATAGTTATCTGAAAGTAATGAAATCCTAGAAAATGGTCTAGAAAAAGTCTAGTTGAATAGTCATGTAACCCAATGAAGCCAAATCAAAGCATCCATCCTGAAAACCAAAAAGGGGCCAATAAGCTCCGACAAACTCCAACAACATAGATTGATAGAAACACAAACTGCCCACAGTGAATAGATGACATGCCAAACGGATGGAAAGCTTTAGACTCGTGAAAATCACTCCTTGAGGAAATCTCTGTCAAGCTAACACATCTCCCAACCTTCTCCCAAAAGAAAAGGCGATAAATGAAAGAAATACAACCACCACATGGTGGATTGCATACCTCTCCAAATAACTTTACTTGATTGCAAACACATCTGAATCCAAAAACATAAAAGGCCATAAATAAAAAATGATTAATGGAAAATTGCTCCTTAGTTCTGGTGACTCATAGGGGGCCTTCGCTTGCAGAGGCACAAACCTAGGCCTCTACTAATTATTAGAGTTTGCAGAAAGTGAAATGTAGCACCTGCCAATCTACATCATTCAGTCAGACGAGATTACATATGAGCCTATATGCTTGGTCTAGCTCGAAGAATTTCTTGAAAGAAAAAAATCCCCATCTTACAAAAACATCCCCAAGGTGATAATAGGGTTGAGAAAGAGGAAATATCTCGTGCTTGATATCATCAACGATGGACATCGTGCTTAAACTCGAGAGTTTTGTAGAAGTCTAAACCTTATGTCAGATTGCATCCGTGACCTTGTCAACTATTAGCATATCTCCATCTGGTGAAAGAAGAGGAGGTATCCCAAAGCTAACTAAGACACCAAAGTCCTTGATTTCCTTGACCCGCTTGTTCAACATCATCTGACACTCTTTGCACCTTGTCGCGATCTTGTGGCAGTTGATGATTTTGTTTGCTTTGATGGAGATGGCTCTCCAATTGGGAATCCCTGTACCTTTCAGGGCCTCATCAGTGGCCACACACAACCTAGAAATCAGGCTTTATGATTCCTCCATTTGAGGAATACATATCTACATAAGTTGATCAGCCATTAGGCCAACCTTCACATTTAATTTGTGTATATCCCTTAAGAATTGTAAAGTGGGCCCAAGAACGGAAAACGCAATTGTGATCCTTTCCCAATGTGCAGACCTTTGATTCTTCAATATCGGGAGGGTCCCATACCCTTCTACAATAGCTAACTCCTGATTGAATTGAGCCTCTCTTACTCTTGGGCTTTCCTCCATTTGATTCTTTTCTCTGAGGGCATTTGTCAGTTCTAATTCAAATCTTCTAATCTCTTTTTTGAGTTTTTTTCTTCCGCTTGGGCCTTCTATAGATCATTAGAAGCTTCAGATTGGACACCATCCAGTTGTCTTCTTATGTTTTCTTGAGCATGCTTGTTCTCTATATTTGTCTGGCACTTAGTAGTTAGCTCAATTTTTAATTTCAGCATAGAGTTGAACTTGTTCACCTTGGGATTTCACAAGAAACATGGATGTATCTCCATGCTAACTTTGTATTTTCCTTATGCGGGCCATCTCAACATCTCTATCTTGAATCTTGTTCTACACCCTACTCATTGTTTCCTTTACGTTTATTAGCTCTTCCTTGTGTTTCTTCAACTTTCTATCCAGCATCTTGTAGTCCGCATATACCACCATTTGGGTAGCCTTACCTAGGACCACTTTGTAGCATAGGATATTTTTGTTCAAATCTAGGCCCGAGTATGTGCAAGATCATCATGGAAAAAATAGGTCCTTAAGTGGCAAAAAATTCAAAAAAATTAGAGTTAGGCAACTTGACGTAAAATTTTGAATAAGTTATCTATATTATTTCAAAAATATGTAAGAATAGAATCTATAGAAAATTGAATGTAGTTTCTAAACTACTAGGTTTATTTAAAAAGAAAAAATTTTGGTGAAAATTTGAAATTTCAATGCAATAGTACTTAAATTTAGGGAAAAATAAGAAGTAGGTGTTTCTGACCACCCTAACCAATAAAATGATAATATTTTTTTATAATATTTTAGATATAAGTAGAGGACTCGTCAGATGTGGTGCATATATTTTGTAATTTTTTCCCAAGTAAATAATTAATTATGAATTTTTTATTACAACTTTTAAAAAATATAAAAAATCATATGTCTAACCACCTTAACCTGGTAAAAACTTCATGAAATTCAATTTTTCTTTTTTTAATCCAATAGTATATGAAGCATAGAATGTGAGGCATGTTTCAAATTAAAAAAAATGTGATATTGTTTGAAAGCTATAGATATTTTTCAATCGGACTATCAATCAAGACTTTAGTCATAATTTAAATAGAAAATGAATAATAATTATTTATTAAATTCAAAGTAAAGCATTATTTATATTGGTGGAAAGCTAAGAATCTCCTTTAAAAACCCTTTTCATTTCATCAATTTTGGGTAAGAAAAAGTTGTCAGCCACATACCCTAACATACCCATCATATCACCACTTTTTGGCCCATCATGATCCTGCACATACCCGCCCATGGTTATGATGTCATAGTCCTCCATCTGCATTTTTCCCTTGACCTTGGACACAAGTGGCTGCATGGTAGTGATCAATAGAGAATTTTTCTCTTCATTGAAGTAAGCTTCAATCTTCTGGGTAGTTGGCAGCATGACATTCTTTAATAGTTGTTTTTGCTTTCTGATCTATTGTGCATGCTTTTTGCATCAAAATTCTCTTGGAAACTTTGAGGGGTATCAATACTTTGTCATGTAAGCACCAAGTGGGAGACTAAATAGGGTGACAGAAGGAGAAAATTTAGATGCATGAGCATGTACGAAAGCAAAAGGGAGTGTTATCATTGAAAAAGGTAGGATTCCAAATTCAGATTGGGTAGGTGAAAAACTAGTCAGGGTGAAAAGAGAAACAGGTGGAAGGAGAGGTACCTTCCCAGAAGCAGATGGGCTGAGAGTGGCAGTCAACAAAAATGTTTTTTCTCTTTCAATGGGGGCCCTTGACAAGGTGATTAAAGAATCAACAACCGAAGTAGATGCAACTCATTCAGTGCATGGAGTAGCTTTTGAAAGTTCCTTAAAAATGGCAGGGGGTAATTAGGACTACTAGATTAGGTTTTGAGGATGGAGAATACCTTTCCACAGAAGGAGGTAGAGTAGTAACCAGAGATGTAGAGACTGGAAGAATAGGGGGAGTAAAACTTGCTGAGGCCATAGTGGTCAATTTTTTTTGTAGAATGAACTCAACTTCTTCCTCTCCTCAGGCTAATGCATCAGGTGCACCTAGATCCTAGAGTCATCTTCTCTTTGCATGACTAGAATCAATATGTTTCCATCCTCTAGTGACTGATCCCTCTGAAACTTGGCCTTCGACAACTGCTGTAGTGGACCATTTTGGGGATTGTCATCTCCTTTTTTCTTTTCTTTGAGCTCAAATAGAGGTCATGACTTGTGAGTCTAATTTCCTCAAAACTCTCCTCCTATCGGATTCCTAAGAACGAAAGGTACAACATGGGAGCTTCTCTTTTGATATATCATGACTCATCTTTGGATTACTATTTTTGGTGTCAGCCTCTTGATCATAAATGTCCTCAAACATTTCATTGTGTGGCTAAAATTCTCCAAATAAGGAATTGGGGGATTTCATCTCTTGTCGGAACCTCTAGAATTATTCCTTCTTTCTTTTCGATGATCCCCTACAGTTTAATTGCATGTTGAGGGATTTACCCATTGAAATGTTCTTTTGGTACTCCACCTATAGCACATATAAATTCAACCATTTTTGTCATTTGAGTGGAGTGCAGGCCAACTCAATATATACTCCTAACCTTTCCTGAGTCAGATTCCTCCTCCTCTCAAAATACTCCAAAATATTATGTTTCAAGGTGAAGTTCTTTTTTAGGTTGTAGTCCCACTTATCACATATGAGAACTAATTCTAAGGCAACCAATAGATTTGTAAGCTCACCCTCAGCCTTCCACTTATTTAGTGTTACTTGACTATTGGAAATTTTTGAGGGGAAGTGGATATATATTTGTCTTATTCCTTCCAGCACCATAGGCATTGTCAACAAGGGTTACCTAACAACATGCCTCCAACATGAAAACTCTATCTATTACAAATCTAGGGAGTCAAAAAGGTTCCCCAACAAAACCATAAAATCTGATAAATGTAAAATCCTCTCCTAGGAAATAATCCACCAAAGTCAGTAGAGTTTCCATCCATTGTGAGACCTGAGGAGAGAAATGGCCCAAAGGGTTTGGCAACAAATGTTGAAGCACTGGCCTTAGAAAATGATCTACAAATGAGTAATAATCCCCTACTTTTGAAAGTACGTGGGTCCATATAGAAATTGGATGACAACAATCTTTTACATATAGCCTAGACACCGGGATGTTTCTCTCCAGTCACTTTGAATTCTGATGTAAAATCAAGTGGGCCAAGAAATAAGAATACCTAAATTTATACTCAATGTTATAATTCTTCAATTGCTTCAACATTCCTCTAGCTATTATATTAGCAAAATTGTAATATTTATGATTCTTCTCCCTTTTGAGCACAAAAGCTAGGACTATCTAGAAAGGATGGACATCCTCATAATTATCAGAATTGAAACCCAGACCAACATTGAGAATATAGATTGTGTTTCTTCTTAAAAATTTTGCTCAAAAGAGGAAAAGAAAGATGACCTCTCTCTAGCTTTTCTTTTATTTTGTCCTCATAGAAACTTCATTTCATGACCATTTCTTCGTTGAAGATATCCATCTTTTATTCATCAAAAATTTTAGCACCCCAAGACAGGGATATACAACATATCTCGTATGGCTTCAGCAGAAATTGTAACCTTGACCATGTTACCCTTAGTGTCTCTTATCCTTTTCTTGAATCTTATAGCACATGCATCCACCAACTCTGAGCATGGGTGTATGACAGACAACATGAACTGTGGTAGACCACAATTCTAGAGCTAAAATGTGAAACACTTAGATGGCTCATGCTACACCATTTTTAGAAATGTGCCCTCCCTACAACTTTTAGGGTTAGTTGACAACCTGGGGTTGAAAAAATTGTCAGTGCAATCCTACACCTCCTCTCTTAGTATACGTTGGTCTGGTTGCACCCTTTTGTAAACTTTGAATAGTCACTCCTCAAATACAATTGACGAATAAGTTCCACCCAAAGATATTAGTGTAGCCAATACTTTTTCTTAAGGCTCCAACTTTTCTACCATATGTTGATGGCTCTGCCATGGTTGTATCAAGAATTTGTAGAGAGTTTCCTTAATGAAAATGACCACTTACCTTTTGCTTATTTAGAAAAATCTACTTTTTACTGTAATTAATTTCCTTGCATGTACATGCAATTAAGGCTACACATTTACTACTAGTCCATTAAATGCTGCCACTAAGGCAACACATATGGATTTGAGATTTGTATCCCTTGGGAATGTTTAAAATGCCGCGAGAATGGAATTACTACATTCTCCCCACCACCTCTTTCACAAATAAACTCATTGCATTGGAACACATGCTTTTATTTATAAGAAACATGTTGAAGTAATGTAAGGCACCTTTGAAAAGACATGCCCATTTAATTTATTAGAACTTAGCCCATTAATCCATGTCTTTTCACTTAAATAAACTGGCTGGTATTGATGATGGCAAAGGACACACGTCAACAATCGACATACAAGAGAATTTACTCCAAATGCCCGAATTTAATTCTCAAGACCTTTTGTCAGATCCTTCGTATAACTTCTCTACTGGCCTTCATTTTCTTTGGAATTTTTCCATTGTTGTCCAGCCAAAAATGGACTCCTCGTTGCTTGGGTCTATTGAGTTATCTTTTCTATATATAGCTATGCCACCTTATTGCAACACTTATTCGACAGAATATAGTCTTTAAGTTTAGCAAGCTTTTTCCATGTCTCCCATTCTGCCATAATTTACTACTTTACTATAATTTTGATTAGCTTAGGAACTCCTATTCGGCTTCTCCCATGGAGGCCATAATACTACTTTGTGGGATAGGTCACTAGTGACATAATCAAGTACCTGGTGAATAGGTGTGACCACCTTAGCTTTATTGCATTCAGGTTGGTAGTTGTCTAGGACTATATTAATGACAAGAACTAGCTCCAGAGTAACTACAACATTCTTTCCCACTTTGTCACCTCCTTGCCTGACCTAAACGTGTCCAAACTCATGATAATTGAGTTGTGTCACCAGATGTTCGATGTCACATTGATGGAAGGGCTTGGTGAGATAGTGTAAGTAGCTATCCTTGGTGTTGGCATTTTGAGTGCCATAGATCTCTACAAGAACATGGACTATGGGATAGACATACCCTAGTTTCCCTTCCTTTCTGACTTCTACACCATGGACCTTGAGACACATCACTTGTCTTCTCAACCAACGACCACCTGGAGCTCGTTCCTAGTATTTCCTAAAGGAAGCACTTCAAGTTTCTAGTGCATAACCGTGGTGACTAGGCTGGCAGCTTGCACTATGTGGAGCCTGTGTGTTGTGTGTTCACCCCCCTTTTGCAACCTAATAGAGAAAAAGAAGAAGAAGAAAACGCAAAAATGAGCTATATCGGCTTTCTGGATCATGGTTGGAGGCCTATACTTTACTATTTTTTGCATGTTCCTCCTTTTTACTTCTTCTTACTTGATACGTCTTTATGGGTTTGCTCGAGAGAGCCTCGTATTTAAATCTAAGCCTCGGGCTACTATTACATTATAAATTTTTTGATGAATAAATATAATACTAAAATTTTCTATATTTCCTTTGCTATTCTCAATGGATTATTCTCAAAATTAATCATATTTACAAAAAAAATTACATATGGTACATAACTGTTAAAGATTTTAAAGAATTGCATATTTTAATAGAATAATTTTAGATAAATACCATTTACCAGTTATCTAAAGCATTTCCTTCTATATCTTTGAATTCTTACACATTCTTTTCCTTAAACATGATAATTCAGAAGGGTCCCTTCCATAGCGCTTCAAATTTTGTATGTTGTCCCGGTTTAATAGTACGATCATCATACTTTAGCACTAGGCTCCCTTCTCTGAATTATGGGTTAGAGGTCTTTTTGTCAAACCATTGCTTTATTGTTTGTTGGTGGTTGATCATGGCTTCATGATATTTTTCTATATCTTCCTCAAGTTTGAGGATTTCTTCCAACCATACTTCCATTCCGCCACTTTCTTCGACTTCCAGGGCTTTTAGTAGCTGCAAGGTTGGATTTTTTATCGAAACAGATAACACTACCTCTTTTCCACACACTAGTTCATAAGGAGAAGTCTTCAAGATTTTCTTGGGAGTAATGTGGACCACCCACAAAGTAGCTCTTAGTTGTTTGTGCCAATCCCTTTGTCATTCCTAAACCATAGATTTTTGGCTCTTTAGGACTTCTCTAACTCTTCTAGGGTTTTTCACCTAAAAGGAGAGAAGGTAGGGCAAAAAATGCTAACTAGTTCATTCAAATAATGTTGTGTGATGTTTTCTAACATAAATGAAGTTAAATAAATGCAATTGACTAATATAAATGAATGAAAATGAATACAAAAGTGCAATTAAAGCTATGTTTGAAAACACACTATGATATTCAAGAAACTAAGTAAATGAAGAAATTATGCAAAACAAAAAGGAAAGGGATGAATCTGAGTTCACATGGATGAAGTGTGATGAATCTAGAGTTTTCTAAATGCTGGTTGAAATTATTTATTTTTCATAGTGGGACTCATTCTCTGAGGGTTGTGAATTAGTCCTCCTGGTGAAAAATTGTCGGGAGCAAGTTTTTGTCTATTGGGATCCAGAATCTGACAAAATTCATATTTTTAGTCCTAAGGTGGGACTCATTCACCACAAGTGGTGAATAAGTTCTCTCCTAAATTTTTGAAAAGTCAGGAGACAACTCTGCAACACCAGATTTGGAAAAGTTTGCTTGTCAGGTTGCCAAAGTCAATTATGTAGAAAACAGACAGCAAACCTTCTCCAAGCTTGAAATAGACTTAAGTTGACTTGAAGCACCTATTTGACTTGTAAACCAATCTTCAATACCAAAAATCTTGTAACTACATACCTAGGTGTGCAAACAAACATGCAATAGGGAAAAATGGTTTAAGGTTCGTGAATAGGCGTTTTCCTTGGTCAAACACCGCTTTTGGTAATAAAACCTTCAATAAGATAATGAAATTCAAAGGAATGATAAAATAACAACATGCACTTGCTATTAAATTACTAAACCCTTAATGATGCAAGTCTAAAGTGTTGTCAATGGCTACTTCAAAGTACTTGATTAGTACATGAAGATATATTGTAAAATGCTTGAATACTTGAGTGAATAGGTGGATCTACATGAACTTGATGAATGGGGGTTAGAATGAGATGAAAATTGCCTATTTATAAAAACTTGTGCCTTAGTTACTCATTCATACCTCATCACATGCCAACATCAAGTGATTTTGAATAAAATTTCGAAAGGAAATTTAAAATATTTTGAATTTGGGGCCAAGGGGGACTCATTCGCCACCCATGGTGAATGGGTCCCACCTAGGACCTAAAACAAAGTGTCAAGAAATAGTTGTATTTAATGTTGTTTGTTGGGATAATACTCAAAAATACACTTAATTAAGCATATGAGAGCATAAAGGGGCCAAATAAAGCATAAGAAAAGGATAAATAGTGAAGATGTGCCGTGAAAAGTGTGAAAGCTTGTTACAAGACTTTACAAGACTTTACCTTAGAAAACTTCATGAAATTCAACCATGAGTTTACAGATGAGTTTTTATATTTTTTAAAATTTGTAATAAAAAATTCATAATTAATTATTTACTTGGAAAAAAATTACAAAAAAATATGCATCACATCGAGACATGAGTACTCTACTTATATCTAAAATATTATAAAAAAAATATTATCATTTTATTGTGGTTAGGGCGGTCAGACAAACAACTACTTATTTTTTTCCCTGAAATTTAAGTACTAATGCATTGAAATTTCAAATTTTCACCAAATAGATTTCTTTTTTTAAACAAACCTAGTAGTTTAGAAACTACATTTAATTTGCTACAAATTCTATTCTTACATATTTTTGAAAGAATATAGATAACTTATTCAATTTTTTACGTCAAGTTGCCTAAATCTGATTTTTTTGATTTTTTTGCCACTTAAGGGCTTTTTTTTCCATGATGATCCTGCACATACCCAAGACCTAAAAGGCCATAAAAATGACAAGCAACCATTTTTCTATGACATAGTTCTGACCCAATGCACTTGACTAGCCTAATTAGGGTTTTGTTGGGTAACTTTGCTAGCCCATTTCCTTGTGGGTAGTAGTTTAATGAAGTTTTAAGGTAAACACAAAGTTTGATAACAAAATATGACATCTCTGAATGTACAAAGGCCCAAGCATTGTCGGATATGATGGTTTTGGTAGAGCCAAGCCTAGTTATCAGCTCTTCAAGGAAATTTTCAATCTCGTTCTTAGTGGCTTTTTTTAGGGCTACGACCTTTTTCCACCTTGTAAAGTAGTTGGTTGCCATAAGGATCCATTTGTGGCCAACACTGGAAATAGGATTTATCATTCTAATGAAATCCAAACCCCATTAAGCAAAGGGCTTCTTAGTTACAATTGGACTCAAAGGAAAAGCAAAATTCTTTCTTTTACCAACAAAGAATTGGCATTAAATACACTTTTGCACTAGATGATGTGCTTCATAAAACATTGAGGGCCAATAATATTCCACTCGCATTATCTTCAAGGTGGTAGTATTGGCATAGAAATTTCCACACTCAAGACTACTATGGAACTCATTAAGAACTCTTACTGCCTGTGGCTTGTCTAAACATTAGAGTAGGACACCATCATAATTTCTTTTGAATAATATACCTTCAATTAATATGTATACCTAGTGCTTTGCAATTGGTAGTATCATGTTTTGTAGGATGGAAGGCTGGTTGAGTAGTGCCCCTTTTGCATATACTATGTCTGATCCACCACCCAAGACTTGTCAAACTTGAATTGGTTCGAGTAGACTTGATCAATCTCCTTCTCAGCTACGGGACTTGATTTCTATGTAATATACTTGCATAGACCTCTCCCCCGAACTAGCTTGGTTGGTCTAATTTCTACATCAAACTCTAGGATCTTGGTGATCTATTTTTCCCTTTTTTTTGTTATCTCACCTTCTATGATATACTTTCGCACACTAGGATGTGCAACGAGGATAGTGATTTTATTGGCCGACATTAAAGGTCAGAACTTTTTTAAGCTTTTAACAATGGAAAAATCTTACTTTTCTACAAAATTATACCTAGCCTCATAATCTTTAAGAGTCCTTGAGTGAAATGCAATAGTATGCTCTCCATTATTTTCCTTATCTTTCTAGGTGAGCACCGAAGCTATATTATGTTGGCCGCTATATACATAGAGTAGAAAATATTTGGAAAAGTTGGGGTAAGGAAATACCAGAGCAATAGAGATAGATATCTTTATTTTCGCAAAAGATGATTTTCCCTTAGGGGTCCATTTGAAAATCAGGTTTTTCTTAAGAATCAGGGTGATTGGTCTCGCAATCCCTATAAAATCTTAGATTAACCTGCTGATAAAGTTGACCTTCCCAAGAAAAGACTGCATTCCCTTCTAATTTTTTGGTAGGGGTAACTCCATTATGGATCTCACCCTTTCAGGGTCTATTGCTATTCCCTCTTTTGACACTACAAAACCATGTAGCTTACCTTGAGGTACTCTGAAAACACATTTTTTGGGATTCAAAGAAATCCTGAACTGTTAACATTTTTGGAAAACCTTTTCTAGATGATTAAAGTGATCATCCTTTGATTTTGAAAAGACCGTTAGGTCATGTAGATATATTAAGATCATAAGGTTCACTATTGGATTTGACACCATTTTACAACTGGCGTTCGTCAGTCATTCGACAAATCTCTGTTGGAAGAGCAACGCAATGGCGAAAATCCTTCTGTCACTACTTTTTTGTCGCAAGGCTGACGATAAATTAAATATTGAAATAACAACTAAGAATCGTCGGTTGGCAGCATCATGAAATACCTTGGGATTTTATTGGAATATCGACGAAACCTTTGTTTATGCACCGAAAAATTACACCAGAAGTTCATCATCCGCTAGACGAAATGGGAAAGCAGTAGCGTGGAAACAACATGGAACGTTCGTCGAAATAGCGACAAAATAGTAAAGTAGTAGCATCGAAAGAACACCAAAAGTTTGTCGAATGTGTGATGAAATAGGCAAGTAGTAGCGTCGGAACAACACCAAAATTTCGTGCACTTTGCGATGAAATTAGCAAGGAGTAGTGTTGGCTGAGCACCAAAAGTTCATCGAAAGTGCGACAAAATTAGCAAGAAGCAACATCGAAACAATGCGAAAAGTTCTTCGACTTTGCGACGAAATTAGCAAGGAGTAGCGTCGAAAGAAAACTAAAAGTTCATCGAAAGTGTGATAAAATTGGTAGGGAGTAGTGTGGTAGCAATGCCGAAATATCGTCAGAAGGGTGACAAAATGGGCAGGGAGTTACGACGAAATCGTTGTCACAGCTATAGCAACTTTTTTGAGCCTTTCTGTTGATTTGTCGGTGGTTATTGTCGAAATTGGGACGAAGAAGCAAAATTTTAAAAAAAAATTATATATTCATGGAAATGTACCATTGTGGAGACTCATGACTGATCATACATACAGACTGCATATTGGTTTAATGCTTCAAATGATGCATTTCTTATATTGAAAAGTGCATTACCTTATTGAGCTTCTCTTTGTTTTGAGTATAGTTTAATACTCTCTACTTAACAAGGCCAACCACGTGACGGTTGAAGCTCATTTGGCCCCCCCTCCCTCACATCACTCTCAATTCCCCATACCCAATCATATAACATTAATCATTGATTCATCCATTAATAACATATAACATTCATTCATCCATCCATTAATAACATATAACATTCATTCATTCATCCATTAATAACATATAACATTCATTCATTAACATATAACATTCATTAATTAACATATTCACATTCATTCATTAACATATAATAATCATTCTTTCAGTTTTTACATATTATCAAAAATATTGTTGTCATGATATGATTACAATCAAATTTTTTTTTGTTTCTTTTTGATAGCTACATAAAGTTGAAGTGGAGTATCATTTTCTAAATCAATATCTGTCCCCCCTTTAGTTGTTCTACCCTCTACTTGTGATCTTAATGTACGCATAGTCATTTGCTCATGACATGGACACCACTTCAAGGGGGGATCTACTACAATAAGAAAGAAATGTTAAACTGATATGTTTTATTATTATTGTTACAAGTATTTGATTAATTAAAAGAACATTAGAGTGGTTCTCTTTACCTGATGGGTCCACATCATGTTCCCTGAACTTTTGTTATAGACTCATGCTCAACATGTTGAACACGCCTAAATCATGATCTATAGTTGAAACATGAAAGGTTACATTAATTAATACACCAATTGAAATTAAATATGTTTAAGAGAACATGAGGGTGGTCCTCTTTACTAGATGGGGCCACATCATGTTCCTGATCTTCTCTAGCCTGATCATGCTCAACACGTTGATCACGCTCTACATGCTCTAAAGTTGAAACATAAAAGGTTACATTAATTAATACACCAATTGCAATTAAATAAGTTTAAAAGAACTTTAGAGTGGTCCTCTTTACCTGATGGGGCCACATCATATTCCTGATCTTCTCTAGCCTGATCATGCTCAACATGTTGATCACGCTCTACATGCTCTAAAGTACTAGGATGCACACCATGTGACCTTTCCACATTCGCCCACCCTCACCAGGTGCATTCCAATGTCATGTGCAGTATATATTATCATTGCTTGAATGTTTAAAACAAATAGGCATGTAATTACTTTATGGTGGAAATTAATATTGAATAGATTGCACAAGTATTCAATTTTTAATAAACTTTATTGAGTTTATTTACCTGCGTGTCGGATGCAATGGAAGATTGTGTTTGCCCAGTCAAGACTCTTAGGCGTTTAGCCACGGCTCCATAGCCTTGCTAGAAGGCAATCTTTAGGTCCTCTTCTATGGGAACTCTGTTGAATTCAGAGCCCTACATTTTTGTAGAAGATCTTGAATTTTTCTTCTATGGTGTGATAAAACCAAAATTATTTTCAATTTATTATAATTTGGATGCAATATTCATTTATTGATACTTACAATTCGTGCGACTAATTTCATATAACCACCAGAGCCAAGTTTGTGTTGCTCGTGCTTTTCTAGTCTTGCCTTTGCTGCCTTTGATGTGTCAGGCAGCCTATGAAAAGTTTGGAATACGTTAGATTATGTAAAAAGAAAGAGTAATCAGTATATAATTACATTATTGATAGTATCACACATAGCATGCTACTTTATAAAAAAAAATTAATGGAATTTCCATAGTGTACAGACATTGAGAGAATATAAAATACAGAGTTCAATCCATGAATTATAGAAAATAGATATTTGTTGGTTATATTTGTATCGCTGATTACATTGCACAAAACATACTACAACTACATAAATATCAGATGGTGACAATTGTCTATGCTACCACATTTTTCATACATGTCTACCAAAGCATTTGTTCACTGCCTTGCTACTATGGCTAAAAGCCTAATATAGGTGCTTTCAAACAAGCTATGGATGCTTGGAAAAAATCTATCAAAGCATAATAGTAAGCAATAGCATAGACAAGGTAGTGAACTATTTCAAAAAATGCCTCAAAGAAATGTGGTCTCATGGTGATGGAATGCCATGACAATCCATAGCAATTTGTTTGTCATGGCATTTGTTATGGCATTCCATCACCATGAGACCACACATTTTTGAAGCATTTTTCAAATAGTTCACTACCTTTTCTATGCTACCACATTTTTCATACCGCTATGGCTAAAAGTAAAACCTCAAATAGGTGCTTTCAAACAAGCTTTCATGGATGCTTGGAAAAAATATACCAAAGCATAATAGTATATTAACATAGACAAGGTAGTGAATTGTTTGAAAATTCCTAAAAAGAAATGCAGTCATTTGATGGAACGCCATGACAATCCATAGAAATTTTTCTGTCATGGCATTCGCCATGGCATTCCATCACCATGAGACTATACTTCTTTGAGACATTTTTTTCAAGGCCTCACTTTGGTTCATATGCTACTGCATTTTTCAAAACATGTCTACCAAATCATTTTATCAAACAGCTTCATTGCCTTGTTGCTATGGCTAAAAGTCTAAAATAGGTGCTTTTAAACAAGCTTATGGATGCTTGGAAAAATCTATCAAAGCATAATAGTAAGCAATAAGATAGACAAGGCAGGAGGTTTCAAAATGCCTCGAAATGTGGTCTCATGGTGGATGGATGCCATGACAATCCATAGAAATTTTCTTGTCATGGCATTCGTTATGGCATTCCATCACCATGAGACCACATTTTTTGAAGCATTTTTTCAAATAGTTCACTCCCTTTTCTATTCTACCACATTTTTCATACATGTCTACCAAAGCATTTTATCAAAAAGTTCAACGCCTTCATGCTATGGCTAAAAAGTAAAAACCTCAAACAGGTGCTTTCAAACAAGCTATGGATGCTTGGAAAAAATCTACCAAAGCATAATAGTAAGCAATAACATAGACAAGGCAATGAATTGTGATGGAGCCTCAAATTTACATCCGGGATTTCTTTTATTATTGGCTGGTCTTGTTTATCCGAGTGGTTCCTAGGGCTGGAGTTATTACTTTGCTTTCATAAACCCTTGGTTTTCTGTCTTTGGTATGGGTCTGTTCTATTGTTACTTTTTGGAGAAGGTTTTTAAAAAAGAAAACAACCTATGTCTCATTAACTCATCTAAGGCCTGGCCCCTTTTAATAAAATGATAAATATTTAATTGTTGGCATCCTTCTATTTACCAAAGTCTGTGTCGAGTTTGTGCCTTATGTTTATAAAACAACCTTATGTCATCGACCGTCGTTGCCCTAAGCCGCATCCCCTTCCTTGGGTTTTTCCTCCTAAGTAATGTTTAATGTTTTGCAGGGGTTATTTGATGGTTGTTGATCTCCTCACAGATACATCCTAACCACTCCCTGCCATATCGTGATCCCCACTTGAGCCATCGCGATATCGTGGGTGATCGCCACGTGTCCCATGTTGCTGATGTCTGAAAAGCAAATAAAATGATTTAATAAATGCATCAGACTTTAGTGTGTTATCAAGTGGGTTACTAAATTGCCTGAGTGGTGCATGTGTTTATAATCAACAGTGATGTTTTAATCTTGATGAAAAAGCTGCTCAGCGAATACGCCTTAAGACTATCCCTTGTTTTACTTGATCATGGTCACCGATGAAGAGATCAATGGTTGCCCACTATCACGCAATCCCAACTTGAGCAATCATGATATCATGGGCGAGAACCATGTGTATCTTCCTAGCACTGCATATAATGGTGGGCCCTGGGGATGATGTGGAAGGCGTTGTCAACATTTTTAAGGAGGACCGTTTGATGATTTGATTGAAACAAGAGATCGACAGTAGAGATTTAAATCTACGTCAAATACAATTGAAGGCGTTGGAACTATATGCAAGTAGGATTTAATGGCGGATGAGACGTCTATCGGCAATGTTCATAAAGTTCAAGTGTTTAATTGCAGACTAATTTCACCACTAAGGCATTCAAGCATCTTTGAAGCAGTCCAGAGCTAGAGATAGAGCTTTCAAAAGCAATTTCAGCAAGAGTTTGATTTTCTACAAAACGCAAATTTTTGTGAGTTATTTTCCTCATCACTATTCTGTCCGAATGTGTTTCTTGCGAAAAGCTTTGCTGTGTTGATCAGGGTTTTTCTGAATTAAGATTTTAGGGTTACTATTTCTCTTGAATTGTGGGAAATTGCAAATTCTACTGTGTTTTCATTTTGAGTAGCACTAGTCTGTTCACAATTTGATTTTCTGAGAAGCCCTAGTTGTTTAAAATGGCACCAACAAAATAGCATTCTGGCCATATTGACTACATGCAGAGGAATCTGTATGATGATTTCCTTGACCAATTTCCCCTGTCAACAAACAACAAGAAGAGGGATTTGGTTTTGATGAGAGGGACAGCCTTAGGTGAAGGGTTGAGATATAGGACCTACAACATTGCAGATGCTAGGGTACCAATGACGGGTTTAGAACTATTTAGAAGATGGTATGGCCAGCGAAATGCACCTCATCCTTTTTCAAATGGTTGGAGGTATGATATGGGAAAGCTTGTAGTACCAAATGTGTTCCTTGATGTTGACCTCCTCCTGGCAGTGGCTGCGAGATATGATCCTATCACAAGGGTTATAAGGGATAATGATGGTGAGTTTTTACTGAATGTAAATGCAGATGTAATTTGGAGGGTTTTGATTTGAGTGAAAATGGCTCATTCTTGGTCCAGATTGACTTCGAGGAGATGAAACAAGAGTATGCCAAGATTCAACCTTTTTTTAGATCAAAATTGCTTCCTCCTCATCTAGCTAGGGCGGGCAGTTCCATGATTCATATCAACCTGACTGATCAGGAACCTTTCGGGTTAAATTGTTTTGCTGATCATTTCTTGGCAACCTTCTACTCACTTTGCCAAATTTTAGGTTTCAATCCTAATACTGTGATTCCCACTGCCTATATGTTTATGGGGGCTCAGATTCAGCATCCCAATTTCTCTGTAGTATATGATTATGCTTCTTTCCTTGCTGAAAGAATGCATGAGGGTTTGTTGAACTTATTTGTGGGGGACACTAGTGTTCCTTTCTTTTGGTACTCTTTGTTAATGCATATATTCTTGTATGAGAATGTCAGCTTCTTCTCAGAGAAGATGGAATTGAGGCAAGAGGTAAATGGAGAAAGGCTACTAGTACAGGCCTGGAGTGCAGATATGTCTTACAACAAGAGGGATGCTAGCTATGTGCAGTTTGACAACTGCTTTGCTTCTAGGCTCAGGGCTAGACTAATGGTAAATATGCCAAGAATTCCTGAGGATTTGCATGATTTCCTCCTGGCCCAAAGCAAGAAGGCCTGAGTTAAAAGTATGTCATAATTGGGGTGACATCATTCCATACCCTGTAAGCACTATCTTAAGGGTTTATGGTTTCCAAGGAACCCCCCATATTCTTCCATACAATGTACCATCAAGAATGGGATTTGCAGAGGTTTTGTGGCAGCTAGGATGCATCCATGAAGATAACCTGATAGGAAGAGGAAAAGGGACTTTGTTCCCTGATTATACTATTGTCTCAGATTTTGTATTTTTCAAGGGTGGATGGGTTCATTTTGATCCATTTTTTATTGATTACCATTCGAAGAATGGATCCATAAGGCAGCATGATCCTGAGGGATTCTTTGCTCTATTTAGACAAAGAATCAAGGGTGGAAAATTTGCCCATGTTTTCAACTTTCCTAAAGATTTGATTAGGAATGAATTTGATTTGGGTAGGCAAGAATTGAATAAAGAAAAATGGATTGCCTATGAGAAATTTTTGGCCCTAGTGCAAAAGTTGGATCCGAAGTATGATCCATTAATGGAATTCACTCCATTTCACAAAAGAATTGATTACCTGATGAGTAATTTTAAAGAAATCATGAACACCCTGAGAACCAAGAAAATAAACTTGGAGGTAGATTTGAAAATCCAGGGATTGGAGGTGAGGCCTATGGAAGAAAGGCCAATTTGTCAGCCACCAATTGATAGGCCCTTATATAGAAGAAAAAGAGATAATAGCAGTGATGAAGAGGTTGGAGACATAAAAGGTAAACAAATAATGAAAGCCTCATCACAATCTGGCCAAGGGATTAGAAAGCCTGGAGGAATAAAGATTGTGGATCTTGATTCACCACCTCAAGATGACCCTATGGAGCTGCCACCAGAGCCAAGTCCTAAGAGGCAAAGAATTGAGGAACCACAAGACACTTCGGTGGATGAAATAATTGTCACCGATCAAGACATGCAAGTTGGCACCCCTTCACCTCCTAAGTTAGCACAACTGGTGTTGACTGATATAGATATAAAAGGACAAAATATTTAGGATGCAAGGATGGTGGCCTGCAAGGCATTCCTTGATGATGATTCCTTTGTGAAGACTCTTGTGTTCTTGCAGTTGGTTTGGAGGTTGAAACTTCAGGAATATCAAGACAAATGCAAGGAAAGAAGAGAAATAAGGCCTGACAGGTCTGATCAGGAAAATGATGATGAGGTCAAAACTAAGCTAATAGAGCAGTTCAAGAACCTCACCCCTGATGAAGAAAGGAAAATTATGTCTCAAGCTGGTGTCCTACTTCTCCCTAAATGGGACATTGCTGATGTTGTAGCTTTTAATGCTATCATGCAATCAAAGCATCCTATGCAAGGCAGTGAGGAGGAAGTCAATGCAACACTACAAGACTCTACCTTTAGTGAGGAGTATGAAACTTTGGCGATATGGGCTTTAGCACCTTAGGGAAGAAAACCAAATGTAGCTGATCTCAGTCCAAACTTAAGGGGTGGGCTCATCATCAAGAGAGTCTCTGAAACCTCAACAATAGAGGCCACAAGCTTAGCACTGAATGTGGCCAAATCGGCCCAGAAAATAGCTGAAAGAGATGAGGCTAAGAAGAAAAGCTTGATGGAGAAATATAACACAATGATTGGGGAGTATAGTAGTATACAACAAAGAAATGTTGAGTTGCAATCTAAAGTAGATAGGCTGAGATATGGGCAGGTGGGAGAATCTTCCAGTGCCACTGCTGCTAGAGCAATACCTACTACTCCAGGGTCATTACCCCCTATTGTTCCAATCATTTCTATTCCTAGATCCCCAATTCAGATAGCTATTGATAGCCCTGCACCAGGGCCAGTTGAAGAAGAGGTTGAGCTTTCTACAGATCCTACCAAATGGCAGATGATAAACAAAGTTATAGAATTGCAGGTTGCCCTAAGGGCGAGTGAGGATAATGCTATGGCCAAGCACAATGAGGTGGTAGACACCGTTATAAGGCATTTAAATGAAAAGATTGATTCTAAGCTGCCAGTTGTACATTCTTTGTATTCTTTATTCTTGGAGGGAATTCAAAATATTACCAGAGACAAGGAGGTGATTCTGCCCCTGATTGAAAAATGGATCCCTAGGGCCACTGATTTAGACATTATGTTTAAGACTTCTAGGTTTGATGTGAATAATAGGCCCCAATCATTAAAGCCCACTCAAAATTTTTTGAAATCATTGAAGGGATTCTAGGCCTTGCCTGATGATCTGAGTAAGAAAATTAGGGAATTAATAAAGAATTTTGATGATTGGGATGACACTTTCCTGCCAGATATAATGGATACAAGTGGAAATGTTCAGACATTGCAGCAATGGCAAGAAAAGGCAGAGGAGGTTATTAATGAACAAATTAAATTAATTTGTGATGATTCAAATCATGACTTGCTAGTAAATAGCATGGATAAAATAATTAATACTAGCATGTTTTTGGAATCATTTGAAAGGGAGGCCAACCAAGTTGCAGTGAAGTTCACACCTTACAGTACCAAGATGAAGGAGGTGATGGATTTTAATTGGCCGACAGATGAGGAATATCAAAGTTGGGTTGACAAGTACTTAACTAAGGAGGAGTGAAGTGGTGTATAGTACCGGCAACTGGCAGCTCAATAGTTATGTATAACTGAATTTTGGTTTTGCTCCATGGTAGTTTTGGGTGCAGTTTTCGAGGAGTAACAGATGCTGTGGTTATTTTGCAATGAGTGGAATCAATAGAAAGATGCTTCGGGGTTTGGTGGATGTGTTTTCAATTTTGAAATCGGATGTACCGGTCCAATTGATCAATGACATGTGTAATTTCTGGCCTGATGCTTGTTGCTCCTTCGTTTTCTATAAGAAGGATTTCAAGGCCACAAATTAGGGCTGGCAAGTTAGATATTTTTTGTAGTCGAGTCTAGGTAAAGTTGCAAAGCATGAAATTGTAAGAACTTTTGTTAATACTATGGAAATTTAGGTTTGGGTTATTTGGTAAAGGGTTTTAAACTTATGAAGACCGCATGTTTTATAACAGTACCAACATTTCAAGCTAAGATGATATATCTTGAGCTCGAGTCTCTCCTCTGTACAAACATATCATGTTTTGAATAAAATAATCAAGGATTATGATGTTCATCTCATCATCTCGATGTGTGTTTTTTGTCTTGGATTTAATTCAAAGAATTAATTAAAATGCTTGGATGAAATCATGGATGGGTATGTTTGTAAAAAGATTAAATAAGAAGTATCAGGTTGGGGCAGAAATTGATAATGTTGTAATGGAACATTGTGAGGGATCCTATATGCTGAGTATTTAAATCTGTTGTCGAATTGTGACTGTTTATGAGTTTGACTCCCCAATGGTATATGCCACTGATCTAAATCGTACAAGTTTGTAAATCTTTGTGTCTGTATGTTTTTGCTTAGGGCTTGCCACCAAATTTGCAAATTAAATGACTATCATAAGATACAGAATAATGTTGTAATTATCTCATGCCCGGTAATGACATTACCGGTGAAAGGCCAATTCATTTTAGTGGATATTCTATTTTGTTGAGCCATTGTGGATTATTCAATTTTGTTAATGATTGCTTATGAGTTTGGTGCGTAGAAACATTATTGTAGGGATCAATTTCCCCGGGTCTTGCATCCCCAAGTGTAGAGATTATTTTAAAATCCTTCGTCATTGTCTGTGTTCTCCAGCGTTCTTGATTGAATTGGCAATTCCATAGGTAAATTAGAAGACAAACCTGGTTAACAGC
>VDFB02109049.1:0-74627 GCA_007258455.2 Sequoia sempervirens | reverse complement strand
AATGTGGATAATTTGAGGGGTAGGCTGGTGCCTTTCTTTTCAGATGTTAAGACCTTTGTACAAGATGATTTCGAGAATACTTCTACTTTCTTCGCCTTGATTCAGAGCACGCAGGATTCTTTAGTTGCTTGGAGAAAATCTTGTACGAGGCATAACATCTCAACACAGCAGCAGAGTCAGCTAGACTGCATTCCACCCATTTGGCCAGGAGGTTGAGGCTGTACTTGGCAGATTTGTTGAGTTTGCAGCTAGAGAGAAGGAGAATGGGAGCGCACTGCTGGACGAGGATCTTCTAGAAGACTGATTGTGGGCATTTATTGCCTTTGCTATTTTTGAGAGTGAGTGGGGAATCTTTGTTCATTTATTACACCACTCCCCATTCTGGCAGTTTTTAGGGTTAGGGCTGAGGTGGCACGATCTTAGCCACTCTATTGATTGTAACCCTAGCCGTCTTTTGGGACCGGGCTATCTATAAAAGGGGGAGTCCCCCTCATTTGTAATTCATTAGATACTAGAGATTAGACAGTAGACATTGGGCATTAGCATTAGAGGCTAGAGAGTAGAGCATAATAGACATTTTGGAGAAGAAAGAAAGTTTTCCCTTTGAAAACTTTTGTGGAGATTGTTGTGTAACACTTTCATGATAATAGATCTTTTCATTGATGGTGGAATTCGTCTTTGGCATGAATAGCTAGCAAGGTCTCTTCTTCCTTTCGGATCCAAGTAGCTTAATTTTCATTTCATGCAAGTAGTTTACTTTGATGTGTGGCGTTTTATTGAGGTAGCTTCTTTTCATTCCATACCACTAGCAGCTTGTTGATGATAAGTTCGCCTTGTGTGGTTGACTGGAAATTATCTTGAGTTTGACTTCGATTGTGATTTGTATACTTATATGCGTCGTTTTGATGGTGTATGTATGCTAAATTATAATCTGAATATCTTTTGCTATCCCTTTGAAGATTGCACTGATTTTGCTGAAGCTGTCCGACGTGAGGCTAGGTGAAATTCGGTTGAAGTCTTCCAAAATTGAGCTCCACATATCCTGCATTTAGAATAGAATATAAGTTTCTTAGGCCCTACATTTATTTACTTTCCGCACATTTCCGATTAGTTTTAGGAAAACAAACTCATTGCTAAATCATCCACTTTATGCACAAAATCCCTTTCAAATCATCTATCTGTTGTTAACTGCAAGAAACCTGAACAATTGTGTAAGTCCCCTCGTAAGAACACAGCAATTCACATCAACCAACTGCGGGTATTCTAAGTATTCGGAACCTTGGAGTTGAACGTGCGAACTTTCTCGCAATCTTAGCGCACGGAATACTTTGATCAAGAGAGAACGGAATAGCCTTCAAACTATTTTGTTCTGCTGATTGGTGCGGTCACAAAAATCACATCAACAGTACTCATTGTGAGTCCACATTGTAGATTTGCGAAGACACTTCATTGAGTCCATTCCTGAGTTACTTGACCAGCAAAATAGCTTGTGAGTACTCTTTGAGTTTTGTTTCTATGGGTAAGAGTGCCACCAAGGAATTGATTTACCTCCATTCCAAAAGTTTTGTGTGAGCTTTGATTTTAGCTTGACCATAGTAGGAAAAAAATGCTCAATGACCATAAATGGACATGTGAGGTTGTCACTACAACATAAAAGATTTCTCAATGATAATGATGGGAGGAGAATCCTCAATTGCATAAGAAACCTTGAAATGGTTTAGTTGAAGTGTTTGAAAGTTGAAACAAACCAATTACCCCCATATTTGAAGGCAAGATAGATATTCATGCTCTAGATAATTGGCTTAATCTAATATGCTCCTAAGAGGATTTCAAGATTTGATAAAGTTTACCTTTGTTCTTCTAAGAATTTCTTTGTTTATGAAAAATGATATGAAAATTTTCAGATATTTGCTCATAAACAGGTGGACAAGAGATCCTAGATTCTTGGAAACAAATAAGACAAAGTTAAGCAGAAATAGAAGAAATAGTTGAAGAATGTTTGCATTTGAATGCCATTATAATTTTCTTGAATTGAACAATGAAATTTCCCATCAAAATATCTGCTGTATAGTTTGCCATATATCCTGCTATACAACACTCTCAGTACTTTAGATTCTTATTGATGTGCCAATGTTTTGATCTTGTTGACCTCCATGCAGTGGATTTGTGATGTCTATGTGGATCTTGTAGCACTCTTATAATGAATTTAAAATGTGTTTTAAAATACATGTAAAATATATTCATTATGTATCTCCATTGGTTCTAACTTCTATACAGCTTAGATGTGGAATGTCTGAAAGTAATGGTTTGCTTCTTATTTTCTCATCCTAGAATTTTGATTTGAAATGATCTAGGTTGCGTATTTGAATGCACTACGTTATGGGCTTAAGCGAATATTTTTTGGAGGTTTTTTCATACGTGGTCATGCATACACCATGGACACTATCTCATTTGCAATACAATTCTGGTAAATGTGATTTTTTCCATGCATAGGAGCTGTTTTATTTATCCATTCGAATTCTATTTATTGTCTTTATTTGTTTTTAATTGTTCCAGATTCTTACTTCCATTATTACTTTTTTGCTTTTCAGGTCAAAGGGTGCAGCACAGGCTATGTTTTTGCGGCATGAAGGGTATATGGGTGCCTTGGGAGCATTTATGAGCTATGATAAACATGGTCTTTCAGATTGGACTGCAAATCAGTTTGTTGAGCGCTTTCCTATGGGAGCACCATATGCAGGGGGGAAAATCCATGGCCCACCTATTAATGATCTAAATGAAAAGGTTGATTCAGTTAACAAGATCTGTGATTTGATTTTTTTAATTTTTATTAATGACTATTTTAATTTCTTAAAGTGGCTGTCACATTTGTGAGGTCTATTGAGTTCACTTAAGTTTGAATATGTTTTTTTGGCCTGATTCTAACATTTAAATTAGTATTTCAGTTTGAATTTTCAGTAGAACACATTTAAAAATTAACACTGTTAAGGAATGGAAGCTTCACTAGTACAATTTTATTTAGATATTCAAGTTTTGTGAATTTTCCACTGCATCTGAGTACTTTTAATAATCAAGTGATTACTTTTATGATTATTACTCAGTGATCTTTTAACTCGTACATTGGCAAACCCTTAAATGAAAGGGGACCCACAAAACATAGAAGTGTCTCTAAGCATTTCATAGTATGAGGTGAGAATGACAATTTTGAAAAAATCCACTGCTTTGGGATCTTCATCCTCTATCCTCTTTCCTAATTGGCATTTAATATTCTTTCTTTAATATTCCTGAACTTGAACAAGTTTTATATACTTGATGGGATTCATCGAGTTTGTCCTGATTACAATTTTATATTATTAAGTATCAATTATTTTGATGCATACAAACCAAATTGTTATTTGTTTCCTTATAACATAACCTGTCAATTTCATGGAGTTGTTTTGAGAGATACAGTGTTTGCTTCAATCTTGTTTGTCAAGACAGGCCTTTGGGAAAATGATTCTTATTGTCAAGTTAATATATATTCATATTTGCAGATTTCATGGATGGAAAAATTTCTACAGAAGGGCATAGAAATCACTGCACCTGTCCCGATAACTTCTCCAGGTACAACAGGTCTAGGGGGCTTTGAGCGACCATCTTCTCGGGAAGGATTGTTGCGGTCTGATGCTAGTGCTGCTCTAAATGTTGGTGTGCTTCATCTGGTTCCATCACTAGAACCATTTCCATTATTAGCAGACCCAAAACGGTGAGCTTGATTTCATGTCTTGGCATGCTATTAAAAATGCTTTCCAAATTTACAAAGGGGAATACCAATAAGATTAACTGCATAACATGAATCAAAGAAAATATGTTTTCATCATTTTCTATATCCTTATCCTCTTGAAATATACAAATCATACAGGCATGGTGTATTTTTGGATTAATTGTTACATTCTTTGCCTTGAAATCCTCTCTATCATAAATATAAATTCCATGGATATTTTAGTTTGAATTTAAATAAATAGTGCATCAGCTTGCTTTTGTAAAGTGCATTGCATTTCCATCTTCAAATTGCAAGCAATCCTAGAACAAGCCATCCACATTCGTTTTGAGCATCTTATATATGACATCACATGGGGATTCTTAATGCTCTATCTTTTACCATTGATAAAAAAAGAAGACTAATATTGTAAAATTAATCTAGTTTTGGTATGTGATAAGCCCACTATTCTAAATCCATATGAAAGTTATTGTTTATATTATTTGATTGAAAATTCAGGGTCTTCCTTTTGGTTTCCATGTTTACTATGGACAAACTTGTGCTCGTCCTCTTCTCATTCTACCTGTTTAAATGGATTGAATTAGAAGATGGTCACATTCTAGTGTTTTATAATACTACATTTTTAAAATCTTCACCTGTTCCTCTTGTATTACCTGCAGAATCATAAGAAGACAGGATATAAATTTTTGTTAGACATGCAATACTGATTCTCAAGAGAAGAGAAGACCATTGCAGTTTTCCCTTGGAGACACCATGTGGATTGATAATATTCTTTCTAAATGTTTATTTATTCAAGAGAACATTGTATTTATAGACTAAATTATTAACAAAACCTTTCATGTTTCCAACCCTGAACTTCCAGCTGTCCACCTTTTCTATTTATTTGTCTACCTTTAAATTAATTGTGCTAACCCTCTTGCATATAGTTCTGACTATGTATACGTAAATAACTGAAGTCAAACATACTATGACAGATGCCCTCATCTTTTCCTCCTTCCTTAGAGGAAATTGTGTTCAATTTCTAAATATTATTTCAGAACTTCTCTGGAAACTCTGAATTAGAGAACCACTTGCCTTATTATAGCATAAGGACTTAGCTGCAGAGAAGGGAAGTGGTGGATTACCTGGTATGATTGGTATGAGCATAGACTTCAGGGAAAGAATCTTCAGTTGATGGTTGTTGAACATCAGGAACAGTAGTCTAAAGGTGAGTGATATAATTCTCCTCATCCAAATGTGATGGCTCATACAAGTTGAGCTTGCTTGCATCAACAACATCAGGGAATTCAATCTGAGTTGGAAGATCAACGCAAAAGACCTCAGACCCAACTGCTTTGAGAATAGTTATATGGCCAATAAAATTTCTGTTCTTTGTATCCAAGTGGGTAAAATCACACCTTGATGGTCACTTTGAACAATATTCAATTATCAATTTCTAGTTGCTTTGTTGCCACAAGAAGTTGGACATGATTGCAACTAGGTGAAGGTTTGATCACGCATGTTGACATTGGCTATCATGATTTGTCGCCACTCTATGAGTTTTGATTTTGTCTTGAAGTACACCTCCAAGCTGCAATTTAAGACACCTCAATTGTCTCCATTTGTTAAGCCCTAAAAAAGGGGATTAGATATCTTGGTGTCCAACTAAATCAGGTTCCACAATAGGTGGTGCAGGCAATGGAACTGTTGGTCTATTGTCTCATGAGTTGTAGTGACCTGTTCATCCTTTGTTGACAAGTTGAGTTGAAATGAATTATTTAGCTATTCATTAGTTGTAGGGTTTCTTGGTGAGCAATTGGACCAAAATCAGGTTCCTAGGTGAGCTTGGAGGACTGTATGAATCATAGTTTTAGGGCTCGGACTTGGAATCGACTCGACAGAACAAAATTTTGACTCGGACTCAGTACTCAGCACGGACTTAGCAAAAAACTCGGGATGGACTCAGCAAAAAGAAAAACTACATAAGTAGACAGAAAAAAAAGAATAAATGCATTTAGAGAACATAAAAGTCTAATTTGATTTTCAATTTGTCATAAATCAAACATTACACATGTCATATGATCCTCAAACTCTCAAAATTTGAAATTTCAGCCACTATGTTATGTTCAGGTGCTAGAAGAGTATGAGCTTAGGACTTTGGAGTTCCAGCCTAAGACTTGGGAGTCTTGGCGCAGGACCTGGCTGAGTACTCTCCAAGACTCGGCCAGACTTGGCGTGGGAGTCTAGTCGACTCGGCTCGGCCAACTCAGAGGCTCGGGAGTTTGGAGAGTTTTGTAGAGTACTCGGAGAGTCTTCAAACTATGGTTATGGGTTGCAATTCCTTTTTAGGTTGAACTACAAATATGAACAATCAATAACTTGTGTCTTTTTAAATAAAAACAAAAGAAAGACAAAGAAAAAGGTGGCCTTCTGCTTTTTCTAAATAAAAATAATTAAGTGCAGAAAGAAACTAAAAATAAAAGACAATGAAGGAAGTCTAGAAGAGACCCCTATGTAGACGGCAAACTCAAAATTATAATGATTTCTTTTTAGGAATTTAGAACTCTATGGTAAGATTTGATTTGAAATTAATCCTTGTGGAATGGACCCTAGGGTAATGACTTTATATGTTACAATTTTGAATTCTGCAGAGCAATGCCAAGATGCGGCCAACCTGCTTCATAGAGAGCCCACCTCAAAATGAGAAGGATCCTCATATTTGTAGTTCAACCTAAAAAGGAATTGCAATCCATAACCATTGATTTAGCAAGAGGTCCATTGTATGAGAGCATGCTACCTATCATTATTATACATTCCCTTTTTGTACACAAAGGAAGAGTGGTCCATGCCACTTTTATGATCTTCTTTGACTTGAGGAATCAAATCGGACTTTTGTTTGAATTGGCAGGCATTATATTAATTTACTTGCCCCACAATCCTCAATTAGGGCAAGACTTAGTACATTTATTTAAAGAGGTCACTACAAATTAAAATGGTTCCTAGTTAACGTGCTATGTGATTCATAGAATTTTCATCAAATAAAGATTTTTATTAATATTCAAGTTCAGTGAAATATTCCCATTAAAGTGCACTCTTAGATTGCCAAAATTGGACTTAGCCATTTGCATTGTCCCTGTTTTTTTTTCAAGAAATAAGAACTAGTTTTTAGAGGTGAGAGTTTGACTCTATCAACAAATGCAAAGACTCTACAAAAGTTTCAAATTATGGTAGCAAACTATTGATGAATAGAGCAAATATATCGTCTTTTTCATCAAACTCCATGGAAAACAATAGATTTTTCAAATGCAAGAGGCTTACCTTTTTCAGAAATTTGATATTTTTTTTAGAGTTTCCCAAAAATCGCTAGAGGAAGTAGCATTCCCAAACTCTTAACAATAAGAAGGCTTTTTTATGATGGTTTGTTATCAAAATTTGTGAGATTTGATTCCATTTAGTTTTCTGTTTTTTTGGATAATTCTATCACAATTTTTAGACTTGGAAATGATGAGTGACTCCTAGTGTACCTAGACTCCCTGGGTACTTAGCAAACTTGCCAAGCTAGGTCGTTTGAGTCTACAAGCATTGGTTATAAGTCTTGGTGAGTTTTGGCTAGATTTTTCAAGTTTTACAAATTCACTAGACTCATCAAGACTTGCAAGTCCTCGGTCAAACTCATGTATTGAACATCTATAAAATCAAAATAAAACAAGGTAATGTTGTTTGAAGGGTTTTGAATTTGGAACTTGCAAGAGACATTTTCCCTAAACTGTTGGGGTTGCTGCTCCTAGATTCCCACTATAGTTTTAAAAAGAAAATAAATAAAGATCATTTAGGGTCATGCTAGATGAAAAAAAATATTTTAAATTTTTCTCAAGTTTTCCCCAATTAAATTGTAAGTAATTGAATTACAATTATACTTTGGTTTGCCAAGTAAATCCCAATCTTGAGTAATCAACTTTAAGAGGTATGACAACATTGTAGACCTATTTGAGATATAGTTGTAGGCATAGTTGGCACGCTCGCTAAAAACTCCCGAGTTTTTTTGAAAAATGAGTATTAGCGAAAAGAACTCGCCATTTTTTTGGCGAGTTTTTAAAAAAAACCCGTGCGATTTGGGTATGAAGCCCGTGACCGGCCAAAAGTTGATTTCATTTGGTTTTTTTGAGTTGTTCTCACTCTTGGCAGAGCAAAAACCCAGTCCAAAGCATTTTGCACCACCATTTTTCAGTGATTTTGCACCGACGAGACGAGATTTTCATCGGATTTCGAAGGCAAATTGGATTTCCAGGTAGGTTTTCTGATTTTTCTTGTTCTTTCTTTTTTTTAATTTTTTCTTCATTTTTGTTGATTGTATGTTTAAAAAAATCATGAATCAACTATAAAATAGATTTAAATACATTTATATTGTTAAAAAGAAGATTTAGATTCATCAAAACAAGAATTTGTGACACTTTTTGCTGATTTTTTCATTTTTTTGAAATTTTCTTCAAACCCGAGTTATTTTTTTTATTTTGATTCTTCTTGTTTATTGAAAACATGTTTAAAATCATATATTAGCTTCATTTGTTACTAATTTAAAGTAATTTTCAGATTTTTACATTTTTTTCACATTTTTTGTAACTCTAGTTTATTATTTTCTTTTATTAATCCATTTTTTTTTATGAAAATGTTGAGAATCTTAGATTAGTTTAGATTTTCCTAATTTAAAGTAATCTATTCTGATTTAATCTAATTTAGCTTGTTTTTAAATTTTCTATCAAAAAACTAATAAGTTGTGCTTTCACTTTTGTGCGTGTAGGTTAATTGATAATGGCTTCTGAATCCGCTTCTACCCCTACCTCAGCCCCATCCGTGCCTGGGAGTGGGGAATATGTAGGCACTCGTCCAGCAGGAGCTAGAGATCCTGCTTGGAAATATGCATATGAAGGACCAGAACCTGGATCAGTGTATTTCATTAAATGTAAAAATGTATACCGTGGAGGCATCAATCGCCTCAAATACCACCTTGCAGGCATCCCTAGACGTGATGCTAAGGCTTGCATAAACACCAATGAGGAAATAAAAAGACAAATGAATGCAATACTTTCCGCTACAGAAGAAAAAAAGGTGCAAAGAGCGAGGGAAAAAGCGGCAATGCAAGCTGCCATAGCTTCTTCTCAAGGTGCTGCAACTAGCTTTGATTCACTGTCAGATGATGATGATGATGTAGCAGCCGGCATAGTGGGCTCTCTTCGTGGTCCACGTGTGCGAAGACAATCGTTGCAACCCACCACCACCTCCATCCCTTCGACTACCTCTGGCTCTAGTAGAGTACCAGGGGCAGGATCCCGATCAACACCTACGGCCACAGGTTCACGCATTGGTGATTTTTTTGTGCCTAGAAACACACCTGGTGCACAACCTTCTTTAGAGGCAACTGGGTGGAATAAGGAGGTGCATGAGCATGCAGATGTTGCTTGTGCTGATTTTTGGTACTTCAACAACATCCCTTTCAATGTGGCAACCTCATTACTGGCAAAATTTGGTGACCGCATTGACAGTTGCAAGGAAAGGCTACAAGGCGCCTTCACGCAAAGAATTGAGTGGGAGGTTAGTTTATGTTCTTTAATTTATGTTTTTTAAGTTTAATTTATGATTAATTTAAGCTATTTTTTTGTTGACAGATTAAAATTGTGTGCTTAATTTCTCTTTGTACTTGTAGGTTGCTTTCTAATGCAACTGTAAGGGAAAGGGCAGCAATAGAAGAACAAAGAGAAGAATGGAAAAACTATGGCTGCACTATTTTTTTTGATGGGTGGACGGATGGAAAAAACCGTACCATCATTAATTTTTGGGTTTCTTGCAAAAATGAGGTGGTGTTCTTGAAATCCGTGGATGCCTCCAGCATAGTAAAAAATGCAGAAAATTTGGCTAGAATGTTGGAGCAAGTGTGCATGGAGGTTGGGCTTGAAAATGTGGTGCAAATTATAACTGACAATGCAGCGGCATATGTGGTAGTAGGAAGAATCCTCCAAGATAAACACCACACAGTTTTTTGGACACCATGTGTTGCCCATGTCCTTGACCTTCTTTTGGAGGACATAGGCAAATTAGATTGGGTCACACCAATTGTAGAGGATGGAAGGAGGATCACTAAATATATCTACAATCACCCTTGGGTTCTCAACTTGATGAGGGAGCACACCAATGGGAGAGAATTGGTGAGACCTGGTGTTACAAGGTTTGCAACGGTTTTCTTAATGTTGCAAAGCATTCTTGGTGCATTGATGGCTTTGAAACAAATGTTTGTGAGTCAAGCATGGGTAGACTCACCTTATTCGAAGAAGCCAGAAGGAGAAAGAGTTCAAAACATTGTCTTCGAGCCCCTCTTTGCACAAAGAGCAACAGAGATTGTGAAGGTAACTTCAAAACTTTGAGTTTGAATCTAAATTCAAATTGAACATTTTTCTTAAAGTTAATGTCTTTCATTGTAAATTTGTAAATTACTAAATTGTAACTCTAATCTTTTTTTGCATTTTTAAATTTATATTGTAGGTGTCAGAGCCCTTGGTTAGAGTGCTCCGCTTGGTGGATGGGGATCAAACCCCAATGGGGTATCTTTATGAGGCCATGGATAGGGCCAAGGAGGCTATTAGAAATTATTATAAGGGGGACAGCCTCAAATTTGATCCCATTTGGGAGATTATTGACAGGAGGTGGAACAATCAACTCCACCAACCTATCCATGCAGCAGGGTACTTCTTGAACCCCCGTTTCATCCATTCAGGCACCTATGCAGATCCTACTGGAGAGGTTATGGAGGGCCTCACTACTTGCATTCAGCGGATGACATCCACACCTGATGAGGCAGACTGCATTGTTAATGAATTGCAGAGTTATAGAGAAAAAAGGGGTGCACTCTTCTCTTTAGACCTGGCAAAGAGAGTAGTATCTAGGCTGCCACCACGTATAAAATTTGAAATTTACAAGTTACAAAAATGAAAAATTGATAATTACAAGTTACAATTTTCTAACTCTTTTTGTTTGTTTGTTTTGTAGATGTTTGGTGGACAAATTGGGGTGGAAAAACCCCAAATCTTCAAAAATTTGCCCCGTGTCTTGAGCCAGCCTTGTAGTTCGTCCAATTGTGAGCGCAATTGGAGTTTGTTTGAGGCCATCCACACAAAGAAGAGGAACAAACTCTCTCAAAAACGCCTCAATGACCTTGTGTATGTGCAATATAATCTTCGATTGCACAGAAGAAAGGTAGAGGAAATATCATATGATGATCCAATTGATTTGGATGAGATAGATCCATACAGTGATTGGACAGGGCGAGGGGAGCAGCCTCCATTATTTACTGAGGATGAGATTTATGATTTAGAGCGACAGGCAATGGAGGAGGGTGGATTTGCATTCTCATTGGACGACCTTGAGGATGACCCTGAGGAGGAGGAGTCATTGCCAGTGCCACCACCAGCAGCTGCAAGAGGATCTACATCCAGGATGGAGGTTGAGCCACAGGCACAGCAGGAGCAGACTCCTACGATTAGACCCTCTTCTGGTCCCTTATTGAGATCTAGACATGGGAAGAGGAAGATGTGATTCATGTGAATTTGTAAAAACTGAAATATATTAATGTTTATATGTAGTATTTACTTTCAGTTTTACAAAAACAATTTGCTATTTTCATTTTGTTTCAGACTATTATCTGTTGTACCCAAAACCAAAATTTTTGCTTCACTAAGGCATTTTGCTTAATTGAGTCTTAATCTTGTTAAAGTGTTGTCAAAAGGTCGTTTTTGGGGTTTTCAAATATGGAGTTGGTGTCAGTACTCATGTCAGTCTGTTACTGAAGAGATTTTAGAAAAATGAAAATCTGAACGAAAAACGTCAAAATTTTCTATCTCTGGAGAAGGGAGCACATTCTGAAATGGGCGCCCTATCTTTTTGGGGCTCAGATCCTGTTTTTAGGGTTTGTCACCTCCAAACAGACATTTGTCCGGCATCACGTCAGCTTCGCAGTGAGCTATCAAGCCTGTCAAACGGACCTGTTTTGAGCAAGTTACGGAAGATACAGTGCAAATCGAGGCGAAAGCAAGAATTGGCTAACACTGGAGAAAAGCGCAGCTTTTCAGAAAGGCGCCCATCTTTTTGAGGTGCCAAATGAAGGTTTTTGACTGAATGTCATCCAAGACGCTTATCTTACATTCGTTCAAGCTTCGCGACGATCCGCCGAGGGTGAATCGAAAGCTGTTAGCGCCCGAACCTCGAGGTCAAACGCAATAATCACAAACTATCGTAAGAAAGAGCAAAGAGCACATTTTGAGAAAGGCGCCCAAGCTTTTCAGCCTTTAATGCTTTCTTTCCGATGATTTCGTATATTCAATGTCCCTGTTGCTAGCCTGCTCCTCGCGATCGCGATGTCCCCACCTGCAAAGGAAGTTTTATATTATTTTGTCGCTTCCGTAAAATGGCTAAGTCCTGAAATGAAAAGAGCAACTTTTTGAAAGGGGCTTGTTTTTCTACA
This sequence comes from Sequoia sempervirens, assembly GCA_007258455.2. Classification (NCBI taxonomy): domain Eukaryota; kingdom Viridiplantae; phylum Streptophyta; class Pinopsida; order Cupressales; family Cupressaceae; genus Sequoia; species Sequoia sempervirens. The sequence continues at coordinate 62,379 of VDFB02109049.1, read as the reverse complement.
CCCGATGACGTTTCTCTGGGGAAATGTGCCTTTGCAGATGTCATGCAGAACGAGCTTGGCTTCGCAGCGAACCTGAGTTCCAGTCCTGAAAGTTGATAAATCAGAAGTTATGAAGGATTTTGTTTTTCCCTTCGTTCGAAATGCAGAAGTTGAAATTTGACTAAGTCAGGGAAAAAGCGCAGCTTTTCAAAAAGGCGCTTGGATTTTGAGCCTTCAGATGTCAGTTTTATGACATGCAGTATCAAGATATCATTTGATCAGTTTTACTCAGCTCCGCAATGCACCTGTCAGCCAGCCAATCGGAGAAGTCAGTCGACCAGTGTCAGAGGATGAACAGAGGTCCCGGCAGACTTAGCTTAAATTTTCATAAAATTTGGCTAAGTCTGGAATTCGCCCAAGAGTTCAAATTTGAATTTTCGAAAGTGAGTTGAATGGACGCCTTAACTGGAGTTCTGACTGCAGTTAGACTGAACGATTTCTGGGTTGTCATCTTCAGTTCATATGTTTGCATGTGGAGTGATCTTTTAGTTTGCATGTTAAGTTAACTGGTTTGCATGTTCAGTTAACTACCTTGCATGTTCAGTTAACTTGGTTGCATGTTAAGTTTAACTGAAGATTACCACTAAAAGTCAACTGAAGTTTACATGCATGGCGAATTTTGGTCAAAATTATGAGATTTTAGTGAAGATGGCGCTTCATCAAATGTTAACTGAAGTTCAAAAGGGACGAAGTGAAGCATGAAGCATTATTTTGTGAAGCATGAAGCATTATTTTGTGAAGCATGAAGCATTATTTTGTGAAGCGTGAAGCATATTTGATGAAGTATGGCGAATTTGAAGTTGAAAACTTCACTCATGAAAAGGGTCGCTATTTTTAGTTTTTGAAAAGTGAAGCAAGACAATAGTGAAGATGGCGCACTTTTCAAGGAAAGGGCAACTTTAGTTTGAAAAGGGTTGCTATTTTTAGATTATAATTGATTAAAGCATGAAGTTGGCGCACTTGTTGAAGGCCAAACTAAAGTTCCTAAAGGCTAGCTATTTTTAGCTTATTATTGCATGAGTTTGGCGAATCTCTTATCCCATTCTTATTGTTAACTGAAGTGTCAAAAGGGCACGCCTTAGGTCAAGTTGATGAATCCAAAGCTAGGTTGAAGGTGGCGAATTTGATAAGGTTTCTAACTGAAGCTAAAGCCGCATGTTTGAGTTTAAACTAAAGATTTGAAAGGCAAACCCTAATGCGTCCACTTATTGAGCTTGTTTGAGTTCTAGTTAACTACTATGAAGACCAATAAGAAGCCTAGCGCCATTTTTAATGCATGCTTTGTTTAGTGCGAATTTCTTATGATGAAATTCTATATATTTCCAAGATGGCGTCCATTATTGCATCATCTTTTGCTCTGAAAGCTTGTATTCTTTTGAGCGACCAGCAAGCTTAAGGTGATTCAGGTGTCCGTTTTCAGTGTTCTTCGAAGCTACGAGCTCAGATTCTTCAGAGGAAGTCAATTCTAGACTTCATTTCCACTTTGCATGCAGGTTTTATAAAGATTCGAAGAAGAAATTTGCAGATTTTTCAGAAGCAGACAAGCAAAACTTTCTATCTTCTGTCTTATTTCTTCTATTTCTCACCTTAGGTACTTTCTTCGCATGCCAGAGTAATTCAACACATTTTCAGAATCTGTTCATCTGGGTTCTCATATTTCAGCGTTTGCAACAAGACCCACTTCTTAGATTTTTTCGAGAAAATCGCCCCGTAGCCTTCATTCTGAAGCTCTGAGCCTTTTTCCGAGAATCTCTTTGCATGTGGGCTTGAATCACATTTTTTCCAAAATCCAGCTATCTGGGTTTGTTCAGAATTCAGTTGTGCACAAAACCCATGTTCCAGAATTTCTTCGAAAATTTCTCCTGTCAGAAGCTATTTTTAGCCTTGTTCAGAGTTTTTCAGAAAGTTCTTCAACATATTCGACTTTACAGTCAAAAGTCACCATTTTCAAAATGCAGTTCAATCTCATTGATTACAAGGTGAAATCAGTCCTTACACATAATTTCACCAAGACTTCAGATACGGACCTAAATCATGTTTATCCAGTGGTCAATCTGAGCAGTTTAGAAGGTGTTAGCAGCAATTCGATGAGGAATCTTGAGCGTTCCGGGTTGCTGGCAGCGGCATCCATTCCTGTTTCTATCTTCGATCTTGAGTTCGTACTTGCTTGCATTAAGCATTATGACTCGCCTTCACGACAGATCAGATCGGTTGATGGAAGAGTGGTTTGCAGTCTCAAGCCGAAGGACATAGAAAGATGTTTTGCTATTTCTCCTCGCTCAGATAACTTTACTGTTGATCTTGAAGCTTGTGAGAAGATATGGGATGCTGATCATCAACGTTCACAGAGAAAGGTTGCTCAGAAATGGTTGACAATTCAGAAAACTAACTTGCCTAAGAAGGTTGGTCGTGGTGAATTTAAAGGAGAAGTTGCTGTTTTGATCACCTTACTCAATCGAGTTACCGGCCAGTCAGATGCTAATACTTTCCGTCCATGGATGTTCTACCTGATTACCAGAATCCTTGATGGCACAGAGCGTTTTGACTGGGCTATGTTAATTAGTGATTGCTTACATCAGCAGATTTCTAACTTTCTCAAGCATCACGAGTTTCATATGATATCTTATTTGGTCTACTTGGTGGCATTTCAAGGTAGTTTCAGACTTCTTAAAACCAATGGTACTCTCGGTGTTCAGCATATTCATGAATATTATCCACAGCTAGAGTTTTCTCAGTCTGAGCAGGACTTCCGAGTGGTGAATGATCACTTTGCCATGAGAACCGTGAGGGATCTTGATGATGAGATGCACATTCGTATTTCAGCCGAGGCCAAATCAGCAATGGAGACTTGGGCAGATTGGTTCATACAGTTTCCTACTTTCACGTACCTCCGAGTTTATGGTTATGTTGGAGAGCCTCTGATGTTGCCGAGATATCCGTCAGACAAGATTGTCTTTATGGAGTTCCTCAGGCAAATGCAGCACGTTCACTTCTTTCTTCGTAGTCGTCATAAGGCTGCGGCAAATTTTCCATTCTCATTGGGAATTTTCACATGTGATGCAGCAACAGATGCCAGGCGTATGTCTACTGAGATAGAAAGGTTCAAATTCAAGCCTTATACTGAGAGGCGTTCCTATGATCCTCTTGGACATTATGCAAATCGGTTAGAGCGAGGGATTGCACATACGCCAGAACTTGAAGACTTCTGGGCAAATTGTGAAGATGAATTCGAGGTCCGTCGTCGTCACTATTGTAGACTTACTGTTGGTCAGCTCTCTGATTACTTGTCAGAAGATGTTGATGGTTTGTCAGATGATGATGGTGAAGTTCTTCTCAATTCTTATGTTAAGGATCAAGTTGCTAGGCAGCCACTTCGCTCACCTGATTGGTATGCTAAGGAGAATACTTCTATTGAAGAGGTTTCCAGATCAGTTATCAAGACTAGTAAGTTGTTCTTGGAGAGCAAGCGAACACGGAAGTCAGTTCCTGTAGCAGAGCCGCCAAAGGATGTTTCTTCGTTGCCTTCTACTTCTAGAGCAAGACCCAGAGTTAAAGCCATTATAATACCTCCGGAAGGAGTTAGACTCAGTGGAAACACAGGGAAAAGAGCTACTGGTAAAAGGAAGCAGAAACAAATTGAGAATATTCCTGAGATTCCAGTAGAGACAGTTATTCAAACTGAGCCTCACGTTTCACTTCCTAGTTCACCTCACGTTCCGCCTATTGATATAGATTCTGAGCCTGAGCCACAAATTCAAGCAGGATCGGAGACAACTGAAACACCACAGGTTGATACATCAGGGACAGTTTCTCCACGAATTGAAAATATTGTTCAGTCTTGTTGGCTCGAAAAGTCTTTGGGAAGACAAAGGCGTGAACCGTCATACAACCTTGATTTGTCAGAGTTTGGTGAGCCCTATCAGAGGAGATCAAACAAGAAGATTAAGAAGCAAGTGCACATCGAAAAGACCCCTGAATCAGAGATTGTGATAGAAGTTGCAGTGCCTCCAGAAGGTAAAAGCTTGGATGAGGTCGAAGTGGGTGACTTTACATTCACTAAGGCAAATCTTGGCAGGACCACACGAGAGACAGATGTATCTCTTCTTAAGATTGTTACCAATAATCTTGAAGAGCGTATCACGAAGGATGGAGAAGATAAGGCTTTACTCAAAACTGAAATTAGTCAACTTCGTCAATACATTTCTGATCTTGTTCATGGGAATCCAAATAGAGCACCGGTTCTTCCTCAGCACACACCTGCAGAGAAACGAAAATTGGATCAGTTGGTCAGTCATGGCAGACTTTTGGATGATTGGATTGACAGTTTAGTTGCTGCTGGTAAAACTCTTCTTGCAGATTTATATCAGTTGAGGAGTGAGGCACACAAACTCCGTCAGGGTATTCAGTTGCTGGATATTGCAGTTGCAGAGAGCTTGGCAAAGGATCGCGTTCTTGTATCTCAGTTATCAGTTGCATGCGATGCTTTGGAGGAGATCGAAGATCAAGAGAAAGTCTTCACTTGGAAAGAGCAGCACCTTCTCAGAACAGAAATATGTGAGAAAATCTCTTCCAAGTTATTTTCACTGAAGGATGACGTAGTTGGAGTGCTTGCACTTGTCAGTGGCTTCGTTGTTCAGATCCCGTGTCATTATCTTCTCGAAGATGGCACGTATGTTGAGTTGGAAAAAGTTCAAGCGGAATTCGAGAAGCTGATTTTTGACAGCCTTGAAGGTGAACCTAGGGCGCCAAAATTAGAAAATGTTTCAGTGATTGCAGCCAGTTTGAGAAAGGCGACTGAAGAATGCAAAGATGGTGTGCACACAATTACTGAAAGTGGCAGAGAACTAAAGAAGCAGACTGTTATTTTTAGCAGCATCAAAGTGCCAGATGACAGGGAGATCGATGAGTTCTTGGTCGAAGTGTTAGACCGAGTTGACATGGAGTGATCTGTCGTTAGAACGTGCTTAATTTCTAGGGTTGAGTCCGGCAGCTAACTTGACTTCCGCCTCACCACTTGCGACTTAACACATGCTTATCTCATCCCGGAGTTATCAACACAGGAGTTAGGGTTAGGGTTTCCGCTAACTGAAGGTAGTGGTCATTAACTTTGCTTTAAATAAGGACGTGCATGCTTGCACATTGTCCAATTAGGTTAAATGTACCAGCTAATGTGATAGTTTACTTCATTAGGGTTAGGGCGACTTGCATGCATTGCAAGAATGTAGTGAACTCAAGGTGATTTTAGGGTTACCTACACCTTGATGTATATAAATAAGAGCTTTTGCTCATTTGTAAATAACTTTTGCTTGAGAGAGAAATATATGCTGCGCCTACCTTGCCCTCAATATTGCTCTTTATGGTATTTGTTCATGTGTCTTCATTATTGCAATTGATTGTTATGCCACATAGGGTTTCGAAAGATTGTAATGCTGGATTCTTCCATAGTTTAGAGAAATCTGTTTTGTGAATCTTTTATTGTTATGATCGAACGTTATGCCACACAGGGTTTCGTAAGATTGTCATGATAAAACCGTTTTGTGAAGTGTTTACTATGCTGATCGAGTGTTATGCCACACAGGGTTTCATAAAGTTTTCATGGTGAATCTTCTCTTAGATTAGGAAAATCTGTTTTGTGAATCTTTTGTCATTACGATTGAGTGTTATGCCACATAGGGTTTCACAAAGATTTTGATGATAAAAGCTGTTTGTGAGTCTTTACTATGCTGATTGAGTGTTATGCCACATAGGGTTTCATAAGATTATCATAGCAAATTCTCAAATCTGTTTTGTGCTTAATAAACTTGTTCAGATTGAGATGATAGTTGCGCCACCTTGCCTTCAAGTAGAGAATCTGAATGCGTTTATCGTCCGATAGTCATAACCTTGCTCCGTTTCCTCTTGCTCTGTTTTCCTGAGGAGATTGGATAGATATAAGTTGTAGTTTAGTTGATTTGCGAAACCAGAGAAAACTCAGCTGCAACGTGTAAGTTCTTTCAAGAAAGCCTTGTGCCTCTAGCAGCTGAAACAAAAAGACAGGACATAGTTTTAGCTTATTTTCCTTTGCAAGTACATTTGTCAAAGCATAACGAGGGAGCTTCCCCTCCATAATTTGAAGAGCACTCATTGCGTAGTGTGCATAGGCTGTTCATAACAACTTCTACTCCAGAGGTGTTAGTTGTTACGCCAACATTATCATATCAGCGCATTGAGCATTCCACATGAGGATGCCATTTTGTATCCAATTTTCTTTCAAATCAATCAAATACTGCTTGTTTCTTATATGTACTCATTTATTGACTCATTGGATGCATCTTATCTTTGAATTTTGTGAAAAAAATGTGTTTTTAGTGAAGTTTAAGCAATTTTTTAATTTCCCGAGTTTTTTGCCGAGTTTTTGCCGAGCTGAGTTTTTTGGGCTTGCTGAGTACTTGCAAACGCCGAGTATTCCAACTATGGCTGTAGGATCCCACATAGAGCTAGTGATGTTGGGCTGAGTGATATAGGGCTTTTTGTATCATAGTTCATGACTGCATGTTGTGATTTTTGTTTCTGATGCCATGGAAAGTATAATTCAATTTGTAAGGGGATCATATATTTGTAAATTGATAAATTTTAGTCAGCCTTTCCTACTCTTTTTAGAAGTTCACAATATTTTTATTCATTTCTTTGGCTGCTTTCTTCACATACTCAAGCTTTTGTGCTGTTTTATATTGTTTTGATGTAATGTACCCCTTTATTTGACCTTAGAGAATAATTAAATGATTGAAATTAAGTTGTCAAAAAAAGAATAAATTAAAAGATGACTAATTTTAATTATTAAAATAGGTCATTTATTTCTGTAGTGTAACTTTGTCAATCAATGTTGGAACTTTATTAAAAATAAGTTCGAACTCTTTAATCCCCTACCAAATACAATTTGGGATCTCTTCCAAAGTTGGCCGTTATTATATCACTCCTCATTCTTTGCATGCATATGGTATATTGTCCCGGTGCTTGTTGTATGGAACCTTTGGTGGGAAAGAAACATGAGAATTTTCAGGAAAACAAAATCTCCAGTTGAGTTGATATTATTGAAAATAGAAAAGGCAATATCAGAAGGAGTTAACTCGTGTTCAGAAGGTTGAAATTAATTAATTCATTATTCACAAGTTGGGACAGTTCTATTTTAAAGAATTGGAAAGATATCAAATTGCCATTTGATGGTAGCCTAATAAAAAATAGCATTCCTAAGGTTGACAGAGCATCAGTAAAATGGTCCCCACCTCTAAAAGACTATGTAAAATTAAACTTCGATGGGGCATCTAAAGGCAACTCAGGAGCAGGAATTTGCATCAGAAATTCATCAGGGATAGTCTTGGCAGCCTCTTCTTTTCACTTAGAACAAGGCACAAATAGTAGTGTAGAAGCTCAAGCATTGTTATTGGGTTTGGAATTGGCAATCCAAATGGGGTTCTCAAATCTCCATATAGAAGGGGATTCATTGATAATTATCAATGCATGTAGAAAAAGGAAAATCCATAATTGAAACTTAAGTTATATATTGCATAAAGCATGGACATTAGTAGATAAGTTTGAAGCTTCAATAATTTCTCATACCTATAGGGAGGGGAACAAGGTTGCAGACTTTATTGCAGGACTAGGGAGTGATAATACAAAGGTTAGGGCTATTAATGATGCCAAGGGTGCACAATTAAATATCTAAATTTCTTTTGACACAGGGATAATACAAGTCGACAAGAATTTTAAGCATTCCTATGTTGTCCACTTTGTCAAGGAAGGATTTTAAATTAAAATCCATGGGAAGATAAAATGCTATCATGAAAAGTGCAAGATTATTAAAGTTCTCAATTAGCAGACTCAAACACATGTGCAGTATGCAGGCATTTCATGGCAAAGAAGGTTTTTTCCACATATACAAAGGGGAGAACTTTGAAATGGCACACTTAATAGGGAAAACTCAACAGGATTTGAAAGGTTGACATGCTTGGCATCTGTCCAGAGCATAAACTAAAGAAAGGGGTAGAGTATGATTTTAATAGAAAGGGAATTACTTTGTATTGTTGTCAGCAAATAAACTTCCACCGTGGGCAACTCATGGAGAGTCATTGATGAGTTGGAATTAAAACACATACTTTCAATCCGAACGTAGCAATGATGGCTTTTAAATTCACAAGGGTATACACATCTGTTTTAAAGGACAACTTGCGTCAACTTCAAAACATTCAGTTCACCTGATGATGTTGCCGCTTGATCAAATATTCGAGATAAGTCGCATCATCCCATTCATCTTAGTTGCCTAATGTTATTTTTGTGATGAAAGTACATAATAATCATGGTATGTAGTGTGAAGCTAGCCATCAAGTTTCTCGGCTTCTGTTTTACACGAGCCAACATTTATGAGAAGTAGAGCAAATTTAAAATATCTGGTCCTTTGCACTCCTCTTCATCATGATATAGCCTTATGTCATAGGTAGAAGGTGACATTAAAAAGGCGTCTAAAGCAATTCATTTGCACAAACGAAATTCACAACAAAGGGTTTGGTAAAAGCGTTGCAATTTGCAGAAAATTAGGTGTAGAAATTTTTTAGAAAATGGCTCTCCGTCCTTGGAACCTCAAGGTATCCTTGCCAGTTAAGCCGTGGGAGAGACTGATTGAGGAATACATGACACATGATATTTTCAAAATGCTGTTTAAGGTGGATTGTGCTAGGGTTGAAGATTGCATTCGATTAATTCTGGGAGTCGAGGTTACAAGTCCACAAGCTCGTTGCATTATCTTCCCATCTCAGGTGGTATCAATCTTTTTGTCTAATGCCCTTGATTTGATTTAGTCTTTGAATGAAATTGAGGATTTAGCTAGGAAATACATTAATTTGCAATTTCTGTCAGACAATGCTATTCTTCGTGCAGTGCAACATTACAATTTCTTCAGCGGGGAAGGGTATGTTGGTGGCTTATTTCCCAAGGCTTTTGTGCAAAGATGTCAAGGTTTCAAAGAGATTTTCGATGCACTCAGGCTAGCATTACAATACAAAAATGAGAATATCTTGCTGCGTGCGCTAAGGAAAAATCGACACTCTATTTGCTCTTTGATGGGGATAGATATAAAAGAGAAATACTTTGCATTGGCGTTCCTTCGAGCGCATGTTTCACATCCACTAAACAATGGTTTGCAACTAGATTTGCAACTCAGGGTAAAGTCACTTGTTCGTGGTTCAGAATATGCACAAAATGTACACAACTAGCCGACAAGTAGAGCTCAGGTCAATACAAACATGGTCATCACATTGGAGCTGTTTGCTTTACAGCTAGCATCTACTTTGGAAGATGAAGAGTTTAAAGACCCTATTCAGAAGTGAATATTGTACCTGATGAAACTTCAAGAAAAAAGGGTGGAGGTTGTTGATAAAATCACTCAGCATCAAGAGCGAGTGAAGAAGATTTTTGACAAGAAGGCTCGTCAGAGAGACTTCAAAATCGAAGATCAAGTCCTATTATGGGACAAAAGACACAAACTTAAAGGAATGCATGGCAAGTTTGATTCCTTATGGTTGGGGCCTTTTCAGATCCATGAATTCGTAGGAGAGAATACATACATTCTCTCGTATTCGGATGGAAGGCTTCTCCCACTTCCTTATAGCGGGCAATATCTCAAACACTTCAACCCTCCGGGGGAGGACTGACCTTTTGTAAATAATTTATTTATGCTTTTTCGTTATGTCGTATTGTGTTTCCTCGTTCTGTGATGTTTTGTCGTGTTTTAGGTGATATAGGTAGTCTTGTTTTAGGTTATTAGGAAAATTCCAAGTGTATTAGGTGGTTAGGGAAAGAGTCTTGACTCCAATGCCCAATTGAAGTCACTGGTCTACAAAACACAAAGTATCTCGGGTTCTCCTATGCCGTAAGTATTCGACATGGTCACCAAATGGAGCCTAATGTTGTACCCAAACCAAATTTTTTGCTTCATTAAGGCATTTTGCTTAAAGAGTCTAAACCTTGTTAAAATGATGTCAAAATACAATTTTTGGGCAAGTTAAGTATGGACTTTGGTCAATGTAATGTCAGTCGTTAATGACAGTTGGTTAGTACTTGGTGTCAAAGCTTGAGCCTGGAATTCAAAGCAGGACATTTTATAATGAAAGATGCTGAAGAGATACTTCACGACAGAGGAATGCCCCTATAAGGTTGATTTAGTAGTCAAAATGGTGTACACAGAGTATGAAAATGGATGAGAATTTCTAGTAAAAAGCAAATTTGTGCCCCTGTAGCCCAGGGGCGCCCTTCATTTTGAGGGTTCAAATTTAGTGCTTTTTGGTTGCAAACAATGTTCCACAGGGTTTCGGGGACGTGGGGATGGTAGGGGACGCATTTCGGGGACGCGGGGACAAGGGGTCTAAGTTTGGGGGCGGTAGGGGGACGGCGGGGGGGCGGCAGGGTGTTGAAATACATATAGTACTTGAAAAAATAGTTATAAAAAGATGTATAAGTATAAGAATTATACATCTTGGAGACAACTTGGAGTCCCCTAGATGTCTTGAGGACACCCCAACATCCTCAAAGTCATAGCAATGTCTTGGAGACAGCGACATTGGTGGTGGGATGGTGGCGCTAGTGGTGGGCTGGTGGGGGGACGTCCCCCTCAAGTCCCCAAGTCTCCGAGACGTCCCCCCTCTAGGAAACACAAGGATTTTTGGGGGGGACGCGTCCCTGTGGAACACTGGTTGCAAATGTATTCAATTTCTTCAGAATTCAGTCAGCTTTCCGGCAAGCTATCAAGCGAGATCATCCGAGTTGCAAATTTCCGGTTGTCGAAGGCTGAAGCAGAAGGTACGAAGAGGTTACACATAACAGAGGATTGTCAAATTTCAGTTTTTGCGCCCCTGTAGCCCAGGGGCGCCCTTGAATTTGACCCCTCAGATGGATGAATTTGCAAATTCCATTTCCGAGGGATCTTTTCTAATTCAGTCTAGCTCCGCGATGCACCTGTGCGCAAGATCATCAGAAATGTTGGGTGACCGTGGCAGTGGTTCCAGTGAGCACATAAAACGAAGGGTGGATAAATATGAAAATGTCAACCTATACCTCTGTAGGCCAGGGGCGTCTAGCCTTTAAGCCTGTCAGATGGGGTTTTTAGTAGTCAATGTCTTGACGAGACTTGTGCAAAATCACCCTAGCTATCCAATGAATTCAGCCGTCAGCCCTTGGGATTTGTCAAACGCCCGTACATGAAGGGTCAGTAGAGATTGCTAAAGAATGCAGATAACCAGAAAAATGGCCAAGTGTGGGAATTACACTCCCTTGAAAAAGGCGCCCTTCTTTTTAAGGTCTTAGGAGTTTTCTGACTTCATCTCCTCCAAGAACATCTCTTCCCAATGCTTTTAGCTATACAAAGATATTGACGGTGCATGAATCAGAGCACTCCAGCTCTTGGTGTCAGGGGTCAAAGTATGGTGTTCAGATGAAAGTTACACTTTTATCAAAATGGTAATTGTGCTATTGCAGGCTAGGGGCGCCCTTGCTTTTGGGGTCCTTAACTCAGCTTTCATATGCCTTACATACAATCGTTGGTCATAGAATTCTTCTAGCTACGCGATGGATCCATCATCCAGTCGACAGGGGTCATCGTTCACCAGCAGCGGCAGTTTGAAGCGCTAAATGGTAAAATGGAGAAATGACTCTGGAGACCTTGCATCAATTTAATCAAGGGTGATTAATTTTTTGAGGCATCAAACATGCTTTTTAGCAGTTGCAACTCCCAGCAGACATTTCATCTTGGTTCTGCAGGCTTCGCAATGGATATCTCAGCTTAGTTCCAACATTAATCAGGCTTTCAGAAATCAGAGCTCAACAGAGGCAATCATAACTTTTCGGTGAGCTATAAAGTAGGAAGTTAGCAAAAACTCTCAACTGTTGCTAGGGGATGCCTGAAGAGTCAAATTTGGACTTTTTGGAATCAGTAAATTTTTCTGAGCGCACCTAAATGCAACGATTTCAGTTAACTCATTAAAATAATATTAAATTTCAGTCTTTTGCATACTAGCTTTAAAGGGGCAATTTTGCTCAATATTCTAATATTGGCGCCCTTTTTTAATATTAAAATGCAAATTCACATGTAAAGGTGAACTGAATATTTTAATATTATTAATTTTTCAGGACTTTGAGTCAGTGACAGTTGATTAGAAGGGGGTCCAATCAAAACTTTTCTTTTAATATCAGGGTTTTATTCTTGCAGTGGTGCCATTATGCTACGATTTTGTCTATTTATTCAAGTATGGCGTCCCATTTCTCTCATATAGCTTGAGCAAAAGGTGAATTTCTTCCTGAGTTGGGCGAATTTCATCAGTAGTCAAATTTTGAAGGCATCAAAAATATTCTTTTGCAAGTACAAGTCCAGATTCATCAATAGATATCATGACAAGATGGCGATTTTAGCAGAAGCAGAGCATTAAAACTTCTATCTTCTGTCTTAAATTCTTCCATTTCTCGTCTTAATTTCTTTCGCATGTTCGAGAATTCGGCGACTTTTGACAAAACAAATCATCTGGGTTGATTCAGCATCGCTTCCTCTACAAAACCCATGTGTTAGAATTTTTCAGGAAAATTTACTCCAGGGCATCAATTCTCAAAGCTTTGATTTTCTCAATTGAAATTCCTTTGCATGGTGGGGTGGAAGTCAAATTTTTGCAATTATGACATTTTGGGTTGTCTTAGAAACTTTTTCTGGACAAAACCCATATCTCAAAATTTTTGGTGAAAATTGCCCTCCGACAAGCTATTTTTAGCCTCAGCAGGTTATTTTTAGCTTTCCATAAAAGTTGTCAGAATATAGTCAAGTTTACTGTCAACAGGTGAGTTTTCAGAATGTAATACACACAGATCGAATTCAAGACTAAGTCAGTCTTGACTCATGACTTCATCGGAACGGTTGACACAGATCTTCATAAGGTGCTTCCAGAAGCTATCTTGGATCCGGTTAAGATAAACAATGCAATACTTCAAAACATTCGAGATTCCAGGTTGCTAGAGGAAGCTTCACTCCCTATCTTAGTGCAATGTATAGAATTTGTGATGTCTTGTATCAAGCATTACAATTCTACTACTCACGAAATCCAGTCAACAGATGGACGGGTGATTTGCAGTCTCAAGCCCCAGGACATTGAAAAGTGTTTTGGTATTCCTCAACATCCGAATAGTTTGGTCATTACCATGGACCAATGTGAAAGAGCATTCAATGCTGATAAGGACATGTGTCAGAACAAGATGGTAGAAAGGTGGTTGAAACAGAAGAAAAACAAATTGCCAAGTAATGTGGGTCGCGGTGAGTACAAGGATGAGTACGCGATTTTGATCACTCTTCTCAATCATGTTTCCGGTCATGTAGATGCAAACAAATTCCAGCCCTGGATGTACTGCATCATTGCACAAATCATCTCTAGGTGAGAGCATTATGACTGGGCCTCTCTTATCAGCGACGTCCTACACAAGCAAATTACTGGTTTCCTAGTTGCCCTCCAGTTTCACGTGTGTTCCTATCTCGTATATTTGACACAGTGGGTATTCTCAGTGTTCAAAAAGTTTACCAATACTATGATCAACTTGAATTCACAAAGTTTGAACGACATTTCAAGCGTGTGCAAGAGGCTTTCTTGATGTACATAGTGAGAAACCTAGATCGGGAGTTGCATGTTCGTATCTCAGCGGTTGCTAGAGCAGCAATGGTTGATTGGGCGAATTGGTTCATTCAGTTCCCTACATACACCTACATTCGCATGTACGGATATACAGGAAATCTAGCCATGCTACCTTGCTATCCTTTGGATAAAATAGTGTTCATGGAGTTCCTGAGGCAATTATATGATGTTCACTTACGTTTGCGCCACAAGCGTAAACCAACTGCCAACTTTCCATTTCAAATAGGAATCTATTGGTGTAGAACAACAGTTGATGCAAAGGCTGCAGGACAGGAGTTGGAGAAATACAAACTCAAGTACCTTGTTGATGCACGCACATATGACCCTTGGGGTAATTATTTAGCACGCCTTGGTGGTCGCCCTTACCACAAGCCTACAATGGAGGATTATTGGGTCAACTGCGAAGATGACTTCGAGGTGCGCTGACGTAGCTATAGCAGGTTCTCTCTCGCACAAATTTCTGTCTTCATGTCAGAAGATGTGGGAGGATTGTCAGATGATGATGGGGATGTACTTCCTCAATTTTTCAGAGAACAGGTTGATACACAACCGCTTCCTGCTGTTGATTGGTTTGCTAAAGAATATTGATCCGTTGAGGAGAGATCATGTAGAGTTATTCAGAACATCATACTCTATTTTGATAGCAAGAAGACAAGGAGGGCAGTCATGCCAAGAACAGAGCCACCACCAGTGGATATTTCATTGCCATCCTCATCTAAACCTAAGCAAAAGAAAAGGAGTAACCCTCCTAAGAAGAACAAAGCGCCTAACAATTCAAAAGGGAAGGTACTTGTTATAGAATCACGTGTGGAGCCAGCCAGAGATACAGTTCGGAGCACACCAGAGCCCAAGGTTCAGCCTCGCATGCCGTCACCTACACCACAACAGTCTAGTTCCAGTTCACATTGATTTGGACTTAGACTCGCCACCTCGTAGTGATGCCTCTACTCACACTCATCAGAGCCTCTTATGACTAGCACATACCCTTCTAGTGAGATTAGTCGAGATTCGTCTTGGCTTGAGAATCAACTGGGTAGAAAGAGGAGGCAGCCATCTTATGTAGTTGATCATTCATATTTTGATCATGTCTACTAGGATGCACTAGACAAGAGGATCAAGAAACAGGTTCATGTAGAGAGGAATGCTGACAAGGAGATCATCATAGAAACCGTTGCACTTCCAGAGGATAAGAGTTTGAACGAGATAGAAGTTTAGGACTTTGAAGTGATCAGAGTCAACCTTGGTTGAAGCACTCGCCAAATAGAGGTTGATCTCCTACAGGTTGCAATGGATAGCACAAAGGATAGAATAATGAAAGACAGAGAAGACAAGGGAGCCCTCAAGGCTGAAATCCAGTAGCTTCGTCAGTATATTTCTAACCTTGTGCATAGAACGGAAGACGTCACCGCTTCACTCCCTCAGATGATAGAGCCACCAGTAGAGCAAATCAGCTAAATCAGCTGATTGTATATGGGAAGCGCTTGGTTGAATGGGAGGAGGAGTTCATCACTTGAGGCCGTTTTGTACTTGCAGAGCTATATCAGTTGAGGTACAATGCCTGTGAACTCTGTCTACGCATCCAGGATGAGGAGCGAGACTTGGTGGTTGAAAATCCCAGAGATAAAATCATGATCTCTCACCTGAGGACGGCTTATGACTCATTCACTGATGAAGAGGACAAAGAAGCTATTTTTACTTGGAGGACATAGTTGATATTCAAGGCAAAAATACAGGATACATTGACTTTAGAGTTGGTTGAGAGCAGAGAGCACATCACTAGTGCACTTTGCTATGTGAGAACCTTCGTGTCTCAAGTTCCATGCTGGTATTAGTGTGAGGGTGGTGAGTATGTCGAGCTTACTGATGTTCAGTCAGAGTTGCAGACACTCATCCATGGTATTTGTTGTACCCAAACCAAAATTTTTGCTTCATTAAGGCATTTTGCTTAAAAGAGTCTAAACCTTGCTAAATGATGTCAAAATACAAGTTTTTGGGCTAGTCAAATATGGACTTTGGTCAGTGTCATGTCAGTCGTCAGCAACAGTTAGTGAGTACCTGGAGCTTAGAACCTGAACTTGAGACTCAAAGTGAGATATATCATGATGGAGAAGCACTTCATGAGGAAATTATACCCTTGCATGGTCATTTCAGTGGCCAGAACGGTGATTATAGTGATCAAACAAATGAAGATTTTTGGCAAAAAGCAGATTTGTGCCCTTGTAGCTTAGGGGGGCCCTTCTCTTTGAAGGTCGAGGTTTGGTTATTTTGCTTGCAATTACATTCATTCTCTTCCAAATTAGCCCAGCTTTCCGACAAGCTATCGAAGGCAGTCATCCGAGCTCCACGACTCCTGTAACGACCTATCCTATACGTGAAATAAAAATTTCTTAATTTTTATAACTTTTAACAAAAGTAAACGAGTAATAACACTTTAATAAAAAAATTTCTTTTCTTTTCAAATTGAAATACATCATATAAATACAATTTTAAAGCTTTTCACAATAAAATAACTTTAACCATTTCAAAATGAATAACAGAGTACGAAAGCATAAGAGTACATACACAACTTAAATAGCTTTTGCACAAATAGAAGTAAGAGGTTCCAGGATCTTCCCTTTCAAATCTTGGTTCTTCAGACGTTTGATTGTGAAGGAGAAACATCACTTGGGTGCTTTTCCGCCAACCATAGACTAATATTGTGGTCCCCCGCACATTCATTTTTCAATGAAAGGCCCTCCCTTCGTCGAAGAGATTGGTTGAGTAACTGATTTTGTTAACCAGCTGAGCATGGTGGTGTGTCCTACATAACTAGATTCTTGTATCCCACAATTCCAAACTAGTATGTACTTATTGGATCACTGTGAACTGACAATGTAATCATCTCCCAATCTAAGAGGATGTAGGTACATTACATTACTATGGCCATAGTATTTTGGTTCAGTAAACGACTGAGTAAGTCATCTATCACTTACACTACTCAGGGCTGATTTGACTTTGGGCTAGCTTACTCTATGTGTAGGCTATGTCCTTCAATGGGTTCAGTTTACCCCAAAATTCCTACCTCAAGCAGTCTACTAAGAAATGAGCCAATAAACAAGTATCTAATATCCTAACTCCTGATTTCGGAAATCTTTATCCTAGGAGTGAAGCTTGTCAGAGTTAACCTAATAACATAAGCTAAAGATCATACTTGGTTTGACATCATTTTGTTCCTAGTAGATATTAATTACTCTACATATTCTCCATATACGGAGATCATACAAGATTGCAAACACAATCAAATGCACATAAAAACCCTTCATAAAATAATGCATATTGAGTAAAGCTACCCTTAAGCTTTTTAAAACAATTGATTCCCTTCTTAAACCCTTTTATCCATAAATCCTTCTTTTAAACTACCATTAAAATGTATTGAATTTCCTAAACATTCACCCTAAATTGCAATTGGTTTCCCTCATTCATTACCCTTCAAATACAATGAAATTCTTAATGCATTTATTCTTAATGAAAGTTCATCCAAACATTATTGATTTGCTATGAACTATTTGCATATATCATACTAATTGCAAATAGCAAACTCAAGAATAAAAGAGAACAACATTCAGACAAGAATTACTAAATAGATAACATGCCTATTATAATAAGCTCCTTTCCCAGCAGTATTCTGTCAACAACTTCCAGAAATTCCCAAATTGAAGATGGCTGTTTTGCAAATATCTCTCTTTCAATGTAAATTACTCCTTCAAATCACTCTTCTTAATTAACAGTTCCCTAATAGAAGTTATTAATTCACTTATTCTAAGGGATTTAGCACAGTCAATTATCTGCAGCTGATAAAGGTTTCTAGTTCTCACACTCTCAGCAAAATGATGAAATGCAGCAATAGAAAACAACACAACAGCTTGGAAATTGGGCAAGAAATCTCTCAAATTCGCAAAGGATAAATTGCACAAGGATATTTTTCAATGAATGGCTGGGCAAGTATTTATAGGCCCGTAATTGCAACTATTTCCTTCATTTTGGGCATGCAAAATGACAACAAGGTGCATATACCCAGTCAAATGTCACTTGGCAAGCAACTAAACCCTATGTCACCTCAAAAAGGAGTGAATCGACCTTCATGGAGCCAGCAATTGCAGAAAATTTCAATTTTAATCTCAAAAATCGCCACCTACAGGAAAAACGTCTTTGCCAGGCGCATACAAATAAATGACTCATTTTGCTGCGATTTTGTCAAGCCTCAGCTTGTTACAACACAGAAACATCGGTTGGCATTCCCTATTTTCCAGTTTTGAAAGTTTCCTTCTCCATTTTTGCTGCGTTGAAGCTTTCTTCATTTTCACGTGAAAACTCTCAGCTGAGTTTTGTTTATTTTTTAAATGTTTACATCCAATATTTGATTCATAAAAAGGTTTGATACTTTATGAAATTTCATATTTTGCTCAAGACTAGTGACTACCTTCTATTATTAGTCCACTTTAATAAACTTACATATGTTAAAAGATTTAAATCTTTTAACTTTATTATTTTGGAGTTCAATATTTATTCATTTAAATATTTACAAATATTTCCACTTTGGAGTTTATAAATATTTTCACTTTTTAAATATTTAATAATGTATATTTATATATTTTATAATATATGTATTTTAATTAAGTATTAATATATATATATATATATATATATATATATATTTTCAACATTACCATCGTAATTTATATATATATATTTATATATATGCATATATTACCTTAATATTAATACATATATTTTATACCTTATAAATTATATAAATATATATATATATATATATATATATATATTTACACATGTATTTATGTATTTATGTATATATCATAAAATATAATCACATCATTGATATATACATTTATACATACATATATATGTAAATTTCCTAGACAATAATATTAAAATATTATTTTCACCACAGATATTAGGCAGGGTGTGTACGTATATACATGTGTATAACCATATATACTCTTGTGTATATGTATGTATGCGTATATACATGTTGACACATGCGTATGAGCATATCCATCTGCTTAACGTACGTATGTATCGATATGTCTATACATATAGATACATGTACACAATGTATACATGTGTATACGTACCTACTCAACCTTTAACACATATCTATCACATCATTCATACAAGGGGTCATAGTACAATAAGTCTAACATTAAACAATCATTACTCACAAAGCACAAAGAAGTAAATCAAACTCCTAAAGCCTTATCAAGACTTAACTTATTTGACTTGGTTCCTCTATACCCTTCATGATGTGTGTGTATGCTCAACTGATTGACATTCCCAGTTAAACAACTAAGCCCCTCTCCCAAGTGATATTTCCCCTCTGCTTGGAGGACTGGTTCATATACCTGCATCCATAGTTATAAACTCACGTCAATCAAATGCTCACAATAATAGCAGTATATATAAACTTCGCAAGATATAACATCACACATTAACCTCATAATGCACGTTTTCACCATGATTAACATCAATTGAACAACATAAGAATGAGACAATCATTAATGTACAAAACTCATATTGATAACAAGGTGCATCATATCTTTATTCATTCATAAAATTGTCTTTACAAACACATAATCCTTATACAATACTAATAACTTAGTAGCTATACAATTGGGGTGTAACAACTCCGACAGTCGAAGTTAGAAGCTGAGATTACGAAGTGGATGCATATCACAAAAGGTAGTCAGTTTACAAATCTGAGCCTCTGTAGCCCAGGGGCGACCTTGAATATGGCCCATCAGATGATGGTATTTGCAGATGACGTTTTCCTGAGATCTTTTTGATCTAGTCTAGCTTTGCAACGCACTAGTCGGCCAGTCAATCCGACATTCTGAGTGATCGTAGCAGAGATCCTACTAGACACGTAAATCAGAGGGTGGAGAAAATAGTATTATACACTTGAGCCTTTGTAGGCCAGGGGCGCCCAGCCTTTAGGCCTATCAGATGGAGTTTTTAGCTTTCACAGTCTTCATGAGACTTATGCGCAATTACTCCCACTATCCAACGAGCCCAGCTGTCAGCCTTCGGGATTTGGCAAATGCTTGTACGTGCGAGGTCTTTGTAGAACGCTGAAAAGTGAAGACATTTGGAAAATGGCTTAGTATGGAGCGCACATTTCATCTTGGAAAAGGCTATCTTCTCTTTGAGGTCTTAGAAGCCGTTTTCTTGCCTCGACACCTCCAAAGACATCTCTCGTAAGTTGTTCTAGCTACGTGATGAGACTGACGATGCGCGAATCAGAGCACTCCAACTCCCGGTATCGAGGGTCAAAGTAGGCTATCTGGTTGAAAGTCACACTTTTGTCAAAATGTTGTTTGAGCCTTCACAGGCTAGGGGCTCCCTTGTTTTTGGGGTCCCTAATGCAGCTTTCAGGTATCTTCCATATAGTCGTTGGATGTAGAATACTTCCAGTCACGCAGTGAGCCTACCATTTAGTCAACAGGGTTCATCGTTCATTGTCAGCGGCAATTTAAAGTGTCAGCTGGCAGAACGGAGAAATGGCCAAGTCTAGTGCCTGAAAATCAATTTAATCAAAGGCGCCTAATTTTTTTAGGTGTCAAACGTTGGTTTTAGCAGTTGCAGCTTCGAGCAGACATTTCATCCTTGCTTTGCAGGCTTCGCGATGGATATCTCAGCTCGGTCACAGCCTCACTCAGTCATCCGGAAATCAGTGCTAAACATGGTCAACTATGATTTACAGTCAGCTATAAAGTAGGAAGTTAGCGAAAAATCTCATAACTTGTGCAAATGGACGCTTGGAGAGTTAATTTTTGACTTTTCGGAATCAGTATGCTGAGATTTTTCCTAATTTACCAAAATAATATAAAAATTCAACTTTTGCATGTTTGCACCAAAAGTGGCGATTTTCTTCATTAATTCATTAATGGTGCCCTTTTTAATATTAAAATATTAAAATTGCATGTAAAAGCAAACTGAATATTTTACTATTATTTTGTAATCCGGACTCCGAGTCGGTATCAGTTCAACTGGAGGGGGTCCAATCAGATCATTCTTTTCGCAGGCAGGGTTTTAAAATCTTGCAATCATCCTTTATGGTGCGATTTTATTCTATTTAATCATGGCGTCTGTCATTATTCATCATCCAGCTTTAGAAAATCGTATTTCTTCAAAGCAAAGGCTATTTTTCTCTAGAGTTGGGCGATTTTTGTCAGCAGTCAGTGATAAAAACATCAGAGATTCAGAGATTCCTTTTGTAGGTACAAGTTCACAGTTAGCGAATTTGAAGAACTAGGTGGCAATTTTGATAGAGAAAAACACTCAAAAAAGTCTTTTCTCTTCTCAGATTCTTCCAAATTCTCTCAAATTCAATTCGCATGTTTGAGTAAGAGACAAATTTTGGCAAAATTAACCTTTTGGATCGATTCTACATAGCTTCCTCGAGCAAACCCATGTGCTAGAATTTTTTAGGAATTTCTTACTCCAGAGCATTAGTTCTCGAGGCTCTAATTTTCGCAATTGAAAATTCCTTGCATGGTCGAGTAGAAGTCAAATTTTCACAAATCTGACGTTCTGGGTTGTCTTAGAATCTTTTTTTGGACAAAACCCATATCTCAGATTTTTTGCCGAAAATTGCCCTTCAATAGGCTATTTTTAGCTTTCCAGAAAACTTGTCAGAATATAGCCGTGTTCACAGTCAACAGGCGAATTTTTCAAAATGCAATACACTCAGCTCGATTCCAAGACCAAATCGGTCATGACTCATGACTTCATCAAGATGGTTGATACGAATCTCCACAAGGTGCTTCCAGAAGCAGTCTTAGATCCACTCAAGATTAGAGATTCGCTAGTTCAAAACATTTAGCAGTCCGGGTTACTTGAGGCCGCTTCCATACCTATCTCAGTTCACTGTGTAGAGTTTGTAATCTCTTGTGCTAAACATTACAACTCTGCTACTCGTGAGATAGTATCAGTAGATGGACGAGTTATATGCAGTCTCAAGCCCCTGGATGTCAAAAGATGTTTTGGTATCCCTTAGCACTCGAGCAGTCTAGTCATTTCTATGGAGCAGTGTGAGCGTGCATTCAACGCTGATATGGACAAGTGTTAGAATAAGATGGCAGAGCGATGGTTGAAGCAAAAGAAGAACAAATTGCCAAACAACGTGGGTCGCGGTGAGTACAAGGATGAGTATGTGATTCTAATTACACTCTTGAATCGTGTCTCAAGACATGCAGATGCCAACATATTTCAACCTTGGATGTATTACATCATTGGTCGGATCATTTCTAGGTAGGAGCATTATGATTGGGCATCCTTCATTAGCGATATTCTTCACGAGCAAATCACCGATTTCCTAGTTGCCCACGAGTTTCACATGTGTTCATACCTCATGTACTTGATTGCTTATCAGGGTTAGTTTAGAGGGTTGAACACGATGGGCATACTTATTGTTCAGAAAGTCTATCACTACTATGATCAACTTGAGTTCACTAGGGCTGAACGTCACTTCAAGTTTGTTCATGAGGCTTTCCTGACTTATATAGTGAGAAATTTGGACCGGGAGTTGCACATTCGTATCTCGGCGGTTGCTAGAGCAACGATGTTTGATTGGGCAGACTGGTTCATTCAGTTCCCTACATACACCTACATTCGCGTATACAGATTTACAGGAAATCCAGCCATGCTTCCACGCTATCCTTCGGATAGGATAGTTTTCATGGAGTTCTTGAGGCAGTTACATGATGTTCATCATCTTTTGCGCCGCAAGCATAAACAGGCTGCCACCTTTCCCATGCAGTTCAGAATCTATTGGTGCAGAACGACAGTTGATGCCAAAGCTGCAGGACAGGAGTTGGAGAATTGCAAACTCAAGTATCTTATTGATACTCGCACCTATGATCCTTGGGGTCGTTATTCAGAGCGTCTTGGCATTCGCTCATACCATAAGCCTACAATGGAGGATTATTGGGCGAACTGTGACGATGACTTTGAGGTGCGCAGACGCAGCTTTGGCCACTTCTCTCTCTCACAAATTTCTGTCTTCTTGGCAGAAGATGTGAGAGGTTTAGAGGATGATGAGGGAGAGATACTTCCTCAGTTTTTTAGAGAGCAGGTTGATACACAACCGTTGCTGGCAGTTGATTGGTACGCCAAGGAGTATTCATCAGTAAAAGAGAGGTCAAGTAGAGTTATCCAAAACAGTATACTTTACCTCGACAGCAAGAAGACCAGGAGGGTAAATGTGTCCAGAGCAGAGTCGCCAGTGGTGGATCCTTCATTACCTTCCTCGTCTAAACCCAAGCAGAAGAAGATGAGTAATCTCCAAAGAAGAGTCAAGCGCCTAATAATTCAAAAGGGAAGGCGCTTGCCATTGATACACACACGAAGCCTGTCAAAGAGCCGGTTTCGAGGTCAGTTCAGAGTTTTCTAGAGCCTGAGATACAGCCTCATGTTCCATCACCTACACTTGAGCAGTCTCTAGTCCCAATTCGCATTGAATTGGACTTAGACTTGCCACCTCGCAGCAGTTCCTCTACATATTCACTCACCTCGAAGCCTCTCATTGCTAGTACAGAACCTTCCAATGACATTAGCCGAGACCAGTCTTGGATTGAAGCTCAACTAGGAAGGAAGAGGAGACAACCATCCTATGTCCTTGATCATTCAGATTTTGATCAGGCTTATTAGGATGCTCTAGACAAGAGGATCAAGAAATAGGTCCATGTGTAGAGGAATGCTAATATGGAGATCGTCGTAGAGACTGCCATACCTCCAGAGGGGAAGAGTCTGAGTGAGACTGAAGCTTAGGATTTCAAGGTGATCACAGTCAACCTTGGTCGAAGCACCCGCCAGACACAGGTTGATCTCCTATAGGTTGCTACAGATAGTGCAAGGGATAGGATGATCAAAGACGGAGAAGACAAAGCAGCCCTCAAGGCTGAAATCAAGCAGCTTCGTCAATACATTTCTAGCCTTGTACACAGGTCAGATGTCACTACTACACTCCCACCGATGCTAGAGCCACTAGCAGAACAAGGTCAGCTTAATCACCTTGTTGCATACGGCAAGCATTTGGAGGAGTGGGAGGAGTTCGTTACTAGAGGCCGCTCTGTGCTTGCAAAGTTATACCAGGTGCAGTACAACGCACGTGAACTCCGTCTACGTCTCCAAGATGAGGAGTGAGACATGGCGATTGACAGACCACAGGATGAGATTATGATTGCTCATCTGAGTGTGGCATATGAATCAGTCACAGATGTAGAGGATAAAGCAGCTATCTACACTTGGAAGACACAGTTGGTATTCAAGGCGAAGATAGGAGAGACGATGGCATCAGAGTTGGCTGAGAGTAGAGAGCACGTCACTAGTGCACTCCGGTGTGTGAGAACTCTCGTGTCCCGCATACTGTGCCGGTATTAGATTGAGGGTGGTGTGTATGTTGAGCTTGTTGACGTACAGTCAGAGCTCCAAGCACTCATTCATAGTATTTTCAGCGGAGAGACCGTTGGCTGTAGGATTAACCAACGTACAGTCATGTCGGCATTGTTCGATGAAGCGACCTGGAGCAGAGGTGAACTTCAGTGTCAAATCTCAGCTAGTGAGGACATGCTGCACAAACATAGCATACTTCGGCAGAGTATCAGTGCTCTAGACAGTGATGCAATTAACAATCTTGTTGAGGGATTGGTTGCTAGAGATCACGGCCAGTAGACTTCAGTTCCCACCTCTCAGGATAGACATTAAACACAAGAGTTAAACTTGGTGTTACCTTTTCAAGTTAACTCGCTGTCACATCTCATGCATGTCTATTCTTGGATTATCTATGTTCACTTGGAGTTGTATTTAGGGTTTACATTAACTGATGGTAGTATTCTAGTTAACTTTGCTTTCAATAAGGACGTGCATGCTTGCACATTGTCCATTTAGATTAATTGTACCGGTTAACTAATGGTAGCTTTCCAGTTAACTAATGGTAGCTTTCCAGTTAAATAAGAGCTTTTTCTCATTTGTACATAACTTTTGCACGCGATAGTAATATATGTTGAGCCAGTTTTGCCTGTAATATTGCTATTTTGTATCTGTTCGCTTTGGTTGAATGATCATTGTCTTGTGTTATTGTGATTATAAGCTTATTTCATATCTACACCTCGGAAAGGTGTCATCACCTCCTTGGGAATTTAGAATTAAGACTTATCATTTGATGTTATTGTGTTAATACGCTTTGTTTCATGTCAACACCTCGAAAAGGTGCCGTCACCTCCTTGGGAATTCAGAAGTAGAGTTCATCGTACTAGTGTTGTTGCCAATAACTTCTCTTTCAGCCTATGCCTCGGAAAGGTGTCGTCACCTCCTTGGAAATCCTGTCTTTGAAGTTATCGTATAATCATTCCCTCTCTGTTTCCTCATGCTCTGATATCTTGAGGGGATTGGGTAGTTAAGTTACTTAGTTTTGAGTTGTAGTTAGGTCCTGCGAAACTAGAAAAACCTTGGCTGCAACGTTCGAAGTTTATTGCAAACCTTGTGCTTCTTTCAGTTGAGACAAAAAGACAGGAAATAGATTAGTTTACTTTTCAAGCATTTTTGTCTGCACAATGAGGGAGCTTCCCCTCCTAATTTGAAGAGCACTCATCACGTAGTGTGCATAGCTGTCCATACCAGCTTGCACTCCAGAGGTGTTAGTTGTTACGCC
Organism: Sequoia sempervirens; assembly: GCA_007258455.2. Classification (NCBI taxonomy): domain Eukaryota; kingdom Viridiplantae; phylum Streptophyta; class Pinopsida; order Cupressales; family Cupressaceae; genus Sequoia; species Sequoia sempervirens. The sequence goes on along the minus strand of VDFB02109049.1, from coordinate 36,939 downwards.
AACAGTATTTTCAGTGGGGATTCCGTTGGCTGTAAGTTAGACCAACTTATAGTCATGTCAGCGTTATTTGATGAGGCGATCAAGAGTAGAGGAGAACTTCAGAGCCAGATCACAGGCGGTGAGGAGATGCTGCGAAGACATAGTGTGCTACGACAGAGTATCAGTGCTCTAGATAGTGATGCAGTTACTAACCTTGTGGAGGGGTTACTTGCTCGAGATCACAGACAGTGAACTCTAGGTTCCACCTTTCAAGATAGACATTAGACACATCAGTTAACTTGACGCTTCTTTTCGAGTTAACTCGTTTTTCCACATCTCATGCATGTCTGCCTTGGAAACAGCTATGTACAGTTTGAGTTTTCATTTAGGGTTTTCGTTAACTGATGGTAGTTTTCCAGTTAATTTGCTTTCAATAAGGACATGCATGCTTGCACATGTCCATTTAGATTAGATGTTTCAGTTAACTGATGGTAGCTTTCCAATTAACTGTATAGTTTCCTTTATTAGGGTTTAGCAATAAAATCTTGCATGATTGCAAGACTGTAGTTGACTCAAGGTGATTTTAGGGTTCCTACACCTTTCGATGTCTATAAATAAGAGCTTTCAACTCATTTGTAATTAACTTTTGCACGAGAAAGTAATATATGCTGTGCCCACCTTGCCTGTAATATTGCTGATTTTATATCTGTTCACAAGTTTTTACTATGATGATGAATTGTTATGCCACTCGGATTTCATGTTGTTATTATGGTGAATGCTTATCTTAGTTAAATATAGTGGCTAGTTTGATCGTGGATTGTATGCGTGTTTCGCCTATGCAATTTACTGTCCTAGTTGGCTATCCTATATGTTCTGTTTCTAATAAGCCTATTTAGATGATGCAAATAGATGTGCCACCTTGCCTTTAAGTTGTAAATCTGTACCTAAAGCTTATTGTTTGATGTGTGTGTTAATAAACTTCTTCCCTGCCAAGCAAATAGTTGTGCCACCTTGCATTCACGTTGTGATCTGTACTTGAAGTTTATCGTATAGAACATTCTTGCTCCATTTCCTCATGCTCTGTTTACTTGAGGAGACTGGATAGATTAAAGCTTTAGTTTAGTTGTAGTTAGTGATCTGCGAAACCAAAAAATCCTTAGCTGCAACGTTTGTGGTTTTTCTTAACCTTGTGCCTCTTCCAGCTGAGAACAAAAAGATAGGATTTAGATTACTTTTGTTTTCAACGCATTTCAGCAATATGAGGGAGCTCCCCCTCCTAATTTGAAGAGCACTCATTACGCAGTGTGCATAGTTGTCCGTACCAACTTGCACTCCAGAGGTGTTAGTTGTTACGCCAACATGTAGTACCGCTAGTGAACTGCTCTTGATATTTTGTTGTTACTCACCCCATTGCATAAGTGGCTCTTGTTACACACCCCATTGAATAAGTGGTTCTTTGGTACTCGCTCATCACTGAAAAGTGGAAAAGTTGCTTTATTTCTTTGTATTCACTCACCACTCGAAAGTGGAAGAGTTGGCTTTACATTTCCTTTATTGTATAAGCTTTCCTACTGAAAAATGGAAGTGCTAAGCTAACCCCCATTGGATAAGTGGATGTTACTTTCAGCTGCTTTATTTCAAGTCAATTTGTAATCCCGTACACTGTATGCTCTCACCTCGCTCACACTGGGAACTTGGTGATCAAAAAGTGGAAAGGAAGTTGCTTAGCATTTCATACTGTTTTGAACTAACAAGTTTTCAAAAAAATAAAATAAAAATTAAGGGCGAGTATTATAGTTTATATATCAAATTTTCAGATTTGGTACTGCTGTTTAAATGCAGATCAGCCACCACATATTTATGACTGCATTCATTCAAGTAAGTTGTTAAGTTTTTTCTAGTATGGAATGGGGAAATTTTCAGTTAATGATTGAAAGGGAAGAAATTTCAGATTTGTCTTATGTCATTTCGGCGTACTCCCTCCCTATTCTTGTTAGTAGATTTCAGTATTGCAGCTGCTATCCTACTGCCAGATTGTTGATTTTGGAAAAATCAGATTGTGAGTTATGGTTTTCAGTCTTGGACTGTTGTATGTATTTCTCAGGTTGACATCAAAGAATCAAGAGGAGGTGTTGGTAAGTTATTATTGAAAAGAATGAATATGGCTGTCAACATTGAACACATTTGGGAGGCAGTGCGAGAAAGACAATTTAGATGTTTGCCAACAATTTTGATTTTGAGATGGAAAACTTGTGATGGTGACTTGATGGGTTATGCGTATCCTTTCACCTTTAGGATCTATGACAATACCAAGGTTTGGGATCTGGGAATTTATATGATTATTGGATTGCTTCATAGGGTAATGCAGAATGATAGATTCACAAGTTTTCATTGTATCAGAGTAGAGCAGTGGGCTCCTAGTGGAGCATTAATAAGATTGATTTGGGATCTTGGTATTGACAATAGGTTCAAATTGCTTGGGGACAAGCAATCTTTGGGAAGGGAGGATTGTAATGTCCTCTTTTGTTTGACCTTAGAGAATAATTAGATGCCGAATTGGAGGATTTTCAAATGGTTTTGGCAAACTTCTGAATTTCGAAATTTTTTCTATTTTTCATTTTGAGCCACTTTGCCAAACAGTGCCCTTGTTGAACATTTCCTCTTTGTCTATAGCAATTCTTCCTTCAAATTCTATTTTCTTGTTATGAAGCTTGAACTTGTTTTGACAACCTGTTATCTTTGCCATCTATTGCCATTCTTTGGAAAAAAACAGAAAAAGCAAAAAGCAATTTTAAAAATAAATAAAAGAATTGTTTTTTGAACTTCTCAATTTGGGAAGGAGCGAAAAAATTAATAAGAAAAAAGCAACTTTTTTTGAAAATAAAAACGTGAAAACAATAAATCTATTTTTTTGTAGACACCAAAATTGCCAGCTTGAATTTTAAACCTTTCGTGGTGGCAAATTTATTGTTGAAAGACGAACTGCATAAATGATTTGTCTTTGTGATTTGGAGTAGATTTTCCTTAACCTTAATACTTGTTGCCTGTGCTTGACATTTTCCACCATTATCTTTCTTTTAACTTCACTCTTTCCTTCCTCGACCTGTGTTGGTGTCTCTTTTAGGATTCAGAGCTTGATAATATCCATGACGAACATCCTGCATATGCTGTTAGTGGACCAAGACATACCAACACCCAAAGACTTGATTGTGTGACATGAAAGATAACATAGTTGACAAGAATGACCTGACATTTGGCTACCCATATAATTGATCTTGATGATTTTTAGGGGTAGCGATTTTAGGTATCAATAGAGGCACTTTTAGAGGACAATGCAGCATACTTGGTTTATAGATGAACTTCATAATTTATGGTGAATAAAAAGAACTAGTGTCATTATCCATGGGATAATAGAGTTAATTTGAACTTCAAGTACAACAAAAAGAGAACACCTAAACTGAAACATAGAAGTGCACACATTACAAGACAAGGAAAAACATTAGGACATCATGAATCACAACACAACAAGGGGAAACGCATTATGGAATAGAAAAGGGAAAACCCCCTACAACTTTAAGGGTTGAAAAGCTGCAAAATTTGCTCCTTCCAAGGAAAAGGCAGTTGTGGGTCATCCATTTGAGGAAGATAATATGTATTATCTCCACAGATGTGTCAAATTTTGAAAGGACGAAGCTACAATGAATCAAACTTGCATTCCTTTGGGTTTGTTTCGTTTGTTCCTTAATAAAACCTAATCATTTAATGCAAAACTCGTTTGTTGTGTACTCTTATCAAAAACTTTCTTTACCCATTTTTGATGTTTTGTATTTCTATATTTGAAGAAATGAGTATTGCAAGAAAGTTGTGAAAGTTGCATGTAAGTTTGTTTTAATCTTATTATAGAATGATCAGATAGAAATCAGCCGTAACATCACTATGGCCTGATTTTAGCTTTTACATGTGTCTACTATAAGGAAAGTTGTTTCAAAAGAATCGGTCGATTAAACTGCCATTTGTTTTTCATCTTCTAACTGTTCTTAGTGGCAATCATTAAGTGAAACGCTTTCTCTTGAAAATTCCATCTGCAGGGTTAAATATAGAGTCTACCCGCTATGGTCATATGGTTGGTTCACTAACTCATTCCTAGCATCAAATGCTACAAAAGGCCTATGTTGTTCCAAATTCTTTTGAGTTCCATATTTGGGAGGCTTTAGTTAAGGTGGGTCATCATGAAGGCTTCACTTCAGTCCTGAGGCATTTGTATCACATTTTCTGTAGTATCTTACCTGAATTCTTAGTTATAAAAGTTATCTATATATCTATCCATCTTTCTAGCTATTTATATACATAGAAAGGATACTGAAAAATTGAGAAAGTGATTTTTTTTTCAGAGTTACTTAATATTAAGTTCTTAGCTCTTGGTTTCCTTGGGAATCATTTATATGTGGGAGAAACCTGGAATGAACATTGATGGCCTTTCTTGCTATTGTATTAAATTGGATGTTTGCAGATACGAGCCAAATACAGTTGATCTTGGGGATCCCAGTGAACTTCAGTAAGTGTGTTTTTTACCTCAATGAAAGTAGTTTCAGTAAAATTATTCATCCCTTGCACGAATGTTGGAGTTTTTTTCAAAACAAATTTGATTCAATCTCCAGTTTACTTGAATTTTTTGCAGGTACTGGTTGACCATATTATCTGAGCATTTGCCTGATTTGGTCGATAAGGCATGTCATACACTGCTTTTTTCTTTTGAAATTCTAAAAAAATGAAAATATGTATCTAAAGTCAGTTCTAATGTGTCAGAACCAGTCTAAATTTTGGGACACATAGAAGGTATTTATATTACTGGCATATAAAATATGTTTGAAATTTGCAGCCATTTTTGAGAACATAATCTTAAAGGAAAAGTTAAACGTAGAAAGGTGATAATTTGAAAATATACTTGTACCTGTAATAGAAATGATAATATTTTATAAGCAGTCCTAGCATCATTTTAAAAAAGGTGATTACTTATTCGGTGGTCAGAACATTGAAGAAATTATATTTTTCAATTAACTATTGGAAAGATTTTCTGCAAGAAATCATTCAGGTTTCATCTCATCATAATTCCTGCTCATTTTGAAAATTTAATTGTGTTTTCAAGTTTCTTTGTTGTCAACTTGAAAAGATAAATAGTGAAACAGATAATGTCAGAATATGTAAACCAAGATGATTCCTTTACCTGCAAGAGCAGGTTTCCTATTCTTCGGAAAGAAGTAGACTTGATGGGATCACAGTTGTGTAGCTTGGAAAGAGCATTAGAAAGAAAAAAATTCATAATAATATTAATGTATACAAATGACCAGAGTACACTAATGGGATTCAAACGTAGAAAATGTTGTACTAAAAAGGAGGATTGTTAAGGGTTAAAAACACCAAAATTTAAAAGAGGAATCGACACTAAAATAATGGAAGAGCATAACTAGAGGGGTTGAACACAAGATGGATAAACCTAGGACAAGCTGGAAGAGATAAAACTGTATAATATATTTGAATATATCATGTGAAAGAGAGGTCCTTCAATGAATGCTAAAATTGTGAAAAACACGAGCCATAGGATCAAACAACGAACAAAGACACCTTCCACACATGAGATCTGCAAACAATATGTGCAATATTCCTCAACAAGAAAAAGCTACAGAAAAACCTCAAGAATCTTCAAGGAAAACAAAAGTCCTCAAAGGCATGAGAGTTCGAGAGATACAAAAGAGAAAATCTCTAGAGAGATAATACAATGAGGGTTGAGTGCTATATAGGAGCAACCCTAAATGGTAAAGGGATTAGATCAGGACAAGTGTCAACATCACATGCAATGAGACAAAATGATCTAATAATAGCTCACTTCAGTTAACATAGAAAATCACTTAGTTAACTGAGTAAAGAAATCCTAAGTTTAGCTTAAGTGCATGAGAAATATTAGACTAATAATTAATTAAAGAGTAATTAATTATTAGCTAATGCATAATTAATCTAACAATGAACATGGGAAGGGTGACAAAGGGGGCCAAAGCTGGAGATCAAAGTTGGCTCTAGATATTGTCAAATTTTGAAGAGGAAGGATTATCAAATTAATCATCCATCATCACAAAAAGATTCAATACATCATCTGAGATTGTGTATAGTAGAATGACCTGCGATAAGAGGATGTAGCTAGACAATTATAAGAGGGAACATTGTGACCCCATGTTACACCTTGATTGTATAGCTACTACGTATTAGTACTGCATAGGGTTATACGATTGTAAAAAGGATTTTGAGAGTGAATAAAGTATGTTGTTCCTTGTTATCAATATGAGTGTTTTCACATTTAATGATTGTCTCATTTAATGTTGCTTCAATTGATGTTATCCATGGTGAAATATTGCATTATAATGTTATTGAATCATGTTATTCTAACTTGAGATGTTTATATATACTGCTAATGTTATGAACATGTGACTGTCGTGAGTTTATGTCAATGGATGCAGGTATGTGAACCATTCCTCCAGGCGGAGGGGAAATATCACTCGGGAGAGGAGCTTGGTCGGTTAACCGGTAAAGTGAACTAACTGAGCATACACACACTCCACCTTAGATTGAGTGAACTGAGTCAGTTATGTTTGTTCTAGATAAGTCATCCGTAGCTCGTATATTGGCATTAGGAGTCTTGTCTACTTCTTTACGCTTTTATGAGTGATGTTTATCTGCATATCTGTCTTGTTGTATTACAATCATTATGATGGTAACGTGAATGAATGTAAGTGAATAGGGAATGGACATATACATATATATAGTATATACACGTATCCATATGTATATACATATCGATACAGGCATATGACTGGTAGATGGATATGCTCATACGGATGCATCGATATGGTATAACCACACATACGTGTACATAGAGGTATATATAGGTATATAAATGTATATATGCACACAACCTATATTATGTGGATATTAATAATATTATACATTATTGCTTGACAATGCGAATGAGGAAATCGTGCGCCCTGCATCATGAGGCATTGACCAAGTCGCTAATGAAATGCAACACAATTGTGAGTCTGTTGACTGAGCCTAGATAATAGGCTATGTGGGCATAAAACACCAAAGGACTTTTTCACTATAAATATCCTACCCACCAGATTATGAAATTGGCACCACATCTGGAAAACGAACTTGTAGGTGTCAATTTGTTAAAATTCACCATGTGCAATGGAATTAGTCTCCATTCTGCTGTCAAATGTTGGAAGTCGATTCACCATATTGAAACTGAGTAAGGGAGAGGAAATGTGACACATATTGAGTTGAATTGTTCATAATACAGTAGTGGCAAACTACATGCCTTTTTAGAAGGAATTCGTTAGGGCTGGGGCTTTATAAATAGTCGCCCATTCTTCATTGTTTACTTATCTTTTGAGAGCATTCATTCAACTTTCAATTGGAAACTCAATATACGTATTCTTCCATAGTTTCTGAAAAACGCATTTTCCTGAGAATTGAGTTAGTTCATAATTACCATTCTCCATTATTGAACTATCAGAGCTTCGTATATTTCATTAGCTGCAAACCATTACCAGTCTGATTATCCATTTCTGAGTGAGGAAAGTAGAGTTTTGAGAGGGAATTGTCTATTGTTTGGAAGTGCTGGAATTGCTGTGAGTGTAGGTTGAGTCATCAACATCTGAGGAAAAGCTAGTTATAGTCATGGGATATTCTTCTACTATCTTTTACTATGATTTTATGTTGTTGGAAAAGTATCTTTTGTTTTGCATAGAGAGGTTATTATGCTGTTTGTAATGCATTTTCTTTATGTGCTTAGGAAGTAAAATGATATTATTTGGAAAAGAGAAATTAAAGCAATTTCTAGTTGTTTGTTACATGTTTGTAATTATCTCCAAAATAGGAGAATACTAGTTGCTTAGATATTATTCTATTAGGCTTGATTGAATGCAAGAGTCTCTTGAGGTACATTAGCTAGTTATCAAGATAACTAGGAAAGCTTGTGTTTACTCCTAGGAGAGGTCATCCAATATGGGAGATGGGTTAGTGTACTTATTTGTAAGTAGATTGTTTGAAGGTAGGTTATTTGGGATGATTGACTATCCATTGAAGGATATGCCTATCTCGTGTAATTAATTAGTTGATTAGTATGTTGTAGGTTAGTCTGGGATGACAGATTATCCGGTGAAGGACCACACCTATGCGTAGTATAAGATAGTCTTAAGTCAAATCGGCCCTGAGTAGTGTTTATGATAGATGACCTTCATTCAAAGTACTGAATGAGAACACTTTGGCCAAAGTAGTGCAATGTACAACATCCACTTAGACTGTGTGATGCTTGAGACTACACTGTCAGTTCATCGTGATCCTTTATGCTAGTTTGAGATTCTAGGTTTACAAGGTTCTAGTTATGTAGGACACAACACTATGCTCAGTTGGTTAACAATATCGGCTACCCAACCAATCTCTTCGTCGAAGGGAGGGCCATCTATCAAATGATAGATGTGCAGGGGACTGCATTAAGAGTCTGTGGTTGGCGGAAAAGCGCCCAAGTGATGCTTCTCCTCCACAGCAGGCGACTGAAGAACCAAGATTGAAAGGGAAGATCTTGGACCGTCTTACTACTATTTGTTCTAAAGCTCATTGGAGCTATGTTAGTTAAGGTATGTATTCTTGTTACCTGTGCTTGTGAAATTATTATAACAAAATGGAATCTTTATTGTAATTTGATATGGCATCATGTTCATGTATTATCAATAAAGAAAATATTTTTTTTATTGCAATGTCTTGTTAGCACGTTTATTTACTCGCATAATGTAAATTATGAAATCTTTACTACATTGAAGGGTTTGGTCGTTACACCCCACCTACATAGAGCCTCTCCTAAAATCTTGTAACAATTGGGATGTATAAGAGAACAAGTAGAACAAATCTCTAATCTAGAATTAACTGTGTCACAATACCAAATATAGCACAGAGTTTTCTTATCCAAATGGTTAGATAGATATATAGGCTAAAGTTCTTAGTTTGTAGCTAAGGATGTAAATGTTAGCTCCAGGAATTCTTGTACCAAGTAATTTTTTACAATGAAGACGCTAAGTCTCAACAAACATTGTTTCAAAATTTAAGGATGCAAATCCAATTTCTAGAATGGAATCAAATATAAATTAGTATTGGATCATAAGATCAGGGTTTTCATTTGGCAACAAGAAGACATATATTGATAGCCATGGATGATCAAAGCAGGTTAGTTGGAGTCAAGTAGTATAGCCAGGTATCATATCAATAGGGAGGAGTGTTTAAAGTGTTATAGAAAAAGATGGGATTTTAGTTAGGAAGACATGATCTGCACATGATAAAGAAAATTTATCATACTGTGTAAATCCCAAGAAAATGTGTTGGTTACTGTAAATTCAAAGGCAATTGTTTTCAATCTTGCAGAAAAGACATTTGGTGAACATTGGGACCAAAATAAAGTACTAAAAGTTAAGAGAAAACAAGACTACAGTAGTTAATGATAAGAAACAAGGGAAGTGGGCAGTTATTTGCAATGACAAGACTTGAATTCTGGATGGTTCATACTACAAATGGCCCAAACTCTAGAGTACAAAGTTACAAACCATGCTGTACCCTCCATCATGGAACTTTAGAGCAAAGCATTGTCCCAATATCTTTATATCTCAAATTGTTTCTGAATTGTGGCAAGTCTTTCTTCTTCTCTCCAGGCTCTTCAAATGATGTTTTTTGCAGTAATGATGTTATATTTTCCACGGAGACATGTGAAATGTCAATAAATCAATACCATGTTCAAAGGCTACACATGATTTTTAAACATAGGGTAGAACTCTGCCATAGTTCTAGAATTTCTTAGTTTATAGCCAATATTGTTGATGACAGTTTGTTCCCATGACCAGGTTTGAATTCTCATTCTGGAGTGCTGGTTTCCTATGGATTTTAGTGGGCAGAGGATCATTTTGTTTGTCTTTGTGTTGCACTTTGTTACTTTTCACTTGCTTGCTTTGCAGTTGCCATGGCAACTCCCAAAGATCCGTGAGACCTTAACCTCAAGTAGCATTGTCTACCAAGTTGACTTCAATTTGCATGCAAACAGTACAATTTTTTGGGTACCTACAAAGGCCAAAGGTATAGGCTTTTTAGACATTTGATGGATTATTACATCACATTCTATGCCAAGTGCACCTGATTTTACTTGGTTAATTTTGTGATTTGATTTTCTTTCTGGTATTCCATTTGAAGTGCATGGATTTGGGTACAGGTTACGAATACTAGGATTTTATAATATCGAGCATTGAGGATACATCATAAATATCTATATAGGATAAACCATAGTTTCAAGGCTTGAACTCAATTTAGATTTGTTTGGCTGCTATCTGACTTAAACTCAGCAATCAGACTTAACAAATTGAAAACACCATGAAATATAGAGATCTTTTAAGGATTTAAAGCTCTTGTTATGTATGCTTCACTAAATAAACTTTAAAGACATAATAAATTAATCAAATAGACTACTTTGGTAGCATACACAAGTATATATTGATCAAATGATTACAAAGGTGGATTTAAGCTGAAGGAAACAGCATTTTTAGATATATAAATATTGTTAGGTGTTTTAGGTATACAAGACTCATGGATTGTGAAATCCATGTTATCTACACAAAAATTCTAAAGTATAACTATGGTTGAGAAGAGCCTTCATGACTTGACCCAACATTTGTAGCTTTATGGTGAATCTTGTGCTTGCATTTGATGTAGCCATGATATCTGCCTATTTGTCAACAACATCAAAATCTGAGGTATCCACTCATGTTCTCTGCTCGCTTGGAATGGTTACTTTGTTTGCCTCAAGATCAGCCTAATCAATATACAAGGTCATTCTCAATGAAAACAAGATCCTCAATCATGGTGATCCACTTTGATTGCAGTTCAACCTCCTCTAACATGATGAGGGTAAGTTAGAGTGGAAGATTAACTTGTGATGGAGGTCAAGGTTGTATTAAACATAGACAAGGTAAGTCAACTTTAGCAGTGACAATTTGTTATGCCTCTTGGAGTATATCTGCTCAAACATATTTCAGTTGCGCTTGCATCCTGAAGTGCTACATGGTTGGTTTATGATACATATTACAATCCTTCAAAAATTTGATACATATGAGAAACATTGTCCAATAGTTGGATAGATATGAGAAACATGACATTCTTGAATTTCCTTGTTTCTTCCTAAGGTGGTACAATTTTTTTGAAATCCATTGATGTTCCAAGAAAAGTAAAAAAATGTTGATTTCCTTTGTCAAATATTAGACGAAGTCATGATTGAGGTGTGTAAGAAATGTTGTGCAAGTATTTACAAACAATGCAACATATTATGTTTCTAGATTCTAGAAGAGGGAGGGGAAGTATACAATAAGATAATGTTTCATGTGTTACAAAGTTCAAGGTTTTACTTGCTTCACTTATGTGAATACATGCTATCTCTAATCTCCATATCGAACCATGTCTATCATTAGCCAATCATATTCTAATCACCTTCCAAACTTAGACAACATGGTTCCATTGCCTATGATCGTTGTTTTTCCACAAAATCCACTTTGATGACAAAGTTGATGTAATGCCCCCTTCTTAGTGATCACCCAAGAAGACACTTTAGCATATTTAATTCCCGTAGGCTATAGTTGGGAAAAGGGAATTAATTAATTTAATTGTTTCATGTTTTTTTTTTTTTAAGCGAAAGTGGCAAGCCACTATAATATTATAATATATATAAATAGGATAATACAAAAACTGGTTCTAAAGGGCATACTGGCAGGAAAGAACCAGTAAGTTAATTGTTTAATGTTACCTGATGGGTAAAGCTCGTTTAAAAGGGTAATGTTAAATAATTAATTAAATATGTTATAAAGTGACTTTGGAGATAAATTTAAAAGTAACTTAATAAAGTCACTTTATTATTATTTTGAGCGGGAATTAAAGTGAAGGATATAAAAGTGGATTCGAAGCTCATTTGCCTTTGCTTGATTTATTTTCTCATTTTCACTTTTGGAGAGCTTCTTGAAGTTCTTGGCCTTGGGGTTTCCAATTTCGGTGGTGAAATGATTCCACTCTAGCTGGTTCGAAGGGGAAATCACACAGGTTTTCCAGTTGGGCTTCATTGCAATTATGTGAGTCTCCTGCAGAGACAAAATTTGAAGAAACCATTTATTTATTTCTCCTACTTGTGGCTGAGGGTTGGTGCCCAGAAATAAGGAGTTTTGTGTATCAGATAGGCATCTGACTTTTGCTTACACAGTGATTATATTTTAGGCTGTTAGTACTTATCCAGGTAATGGGACTTTGGAGGTTATTGCTGCTAGACTAAGGCGACTGGTCAGACCTTACACAAGCCAGAGAATGGGATGTGGTTTCTTATGCAGGCTGTAGGCTATTGTGCCTCCTTTCCACTTGCTGTGAGTGTCTAAACTGAGGCATGAGAATTACTGGAGGGAGTCGTGAGTCTCTAGACCTAGGTGCTGCTGTATTTCATCACTCAAATCCTTGTGTAAGCTGCATGTGGGAGTTTGTATGAGTGCTTTGCTGTTATGAGGGTCGCTGAAGGTTATGGTAGCTGGGGGTGAGCATCTTCAGGGATATCTTCACTCTACAAACTACTGCCATTCACATTCAAACCTAGCGAATACTTCCAGATTGCTGCATTTTCATCATTCAGTCAAAACGCCATTCCTGGGAGCATCTACGAGTATTTTCATATTGTTATTGATTGAATTTCTGAACTTTATCTGCTGAATCTTAATACTCAGAAATCTTGTATGGGAGTCTCCTTGTATGTAAAAAGTTAAGGGTTGTATGACTGTTGTATTCACCCTTACTGTTTAGTGGCTCAGAAATACATATAGATAGTTTCGGATTGAAATAAAATGAAGGCACGCAATGCTGTTGTAATCTGAGTGACAAATATATGTACATGTGCCCATACTACTGTTCAGTGGAGTTGCATATGACTGTATGTTTCACATCTACAAATATTTCAATGATTGACAGTCAAATTTGATGTAATAAGGTTATATCAATCTGTTTATCCATTTTCTTGAAATATGGTTTGGAATACATGCAAAGGAATGAACTAAGTTTGACAAAATGGAACATCTGTCAAACTAAAAACAAATGGAAAAATATTGTGCAAATCAGTAGGGTTCTTTACACTTGAGGAAATATCAATTAACAGGCAAAAGTAAAATCTTGCTGGTACAGGTCATTTTGGAACCTAGTTGAAAGGATGAAACTCATCCTAATGCAATTTGATTAGCTTCCATAGATGCCTTCAAAAACCAACTAATAGATTTTGACATTGAAGCAATAAAGTCTTATATGTGGGCACTTTCTCTGATTCTTTTTGTAATACTTGCTAGAGAAATCAATGCCTTCTTTATTAAGTATCATCTTCTTTGGAAAAGTGCTAACAAATATTTTTAATACTTTTTGAATAGATTTTTGATACAAAGATATAAGAGTTGTTAGATTTAAGACTAGAACATTATCGAACAATGTAATGTCCTCTTTTCTCGGGAACCATATCTTTGCAGTGGTTAGCTTTGATGTCCCCCTGGGGTTTGGATCTGATTGTTTTTGTTGTTTTTGTTTAAATCTAATTTTTTTGAGTTTTTGCCGGAAATGGTGCCGAAAATTGAAAGTAATTGCAAAAATACTAAAAAAGAAAGGAAATGCATAAATAGAGAGGAACCCATTTGATATTTATTGCTTTCAAATACATTTAGTACATGCCCATTTGCTGGTAAATACAAACTACAGATCTGATTTCTGATATCAGCAATTTGATGGCACAAAACCCTAGGCACACTCCTTGAATTCGCAATCTTGTCTCCTCAGAATTGGTGCTGGTCACTAGTATGATTTAGACACTTTCAAATTAATGTATGCTGCTGTTAAACCTGGATATTTGCTGATTGAAACCCCATGGGTTGACTGAACCTGTACGGCCTGCCTAGAGTCCACACATGCTGGCAAGAAATGAATATTTTTGCAGTTTGGGACTTTCACACCTCAGTAAATCTGTATGGCCTACTGCAAATGACAGATCAGATTTGTACGGCTTGCAATGGAGGTGTTTCCACACACTCAGCAAATTATCCAGCCAATTTGGATTCCCACGTGCCAACCGTAGGAAATGAAATTTGCAATTATTGACCAATTAACCCTTATTCTGAATCTGCTAATAAACATTGGAAATTCTGATTTATTCTTCTTCTTGAATCTTGTGAAAGCTTTGATAATGATCTTTGTGTGACACCATTCAATCGAGAGTCCTTGGGTGATCTCTCACACCTGTATACTTTGTCCTATTCAAGGGTTCTCATCCTCAGATAGCTTGAAACTCCATGCCTGCAAACCTTGTTGCTCAGCTCTCTCCATTTGTAAATAATAATCTGAATATCAATGAATGAATGAAATAACATTCACTTTTTCCTTTTAACCTCCTCAAACCCTAACACCCATCTTTTGACATTTTACTTTTAAATAAAATATCAAATATTCCTTTTCCAAATCCCAATGCCACTTTTTGCAATTATCTTTTAATAATAATATTTACTTTTGAAACATAAGCCCCCTTTTAATAAAATATTCATAAACTAACTTTAAAATATAACATTTCAATAAAAAGTTACTTTATCCCCTTATAACGACAGATTATAAAATATTTTATTAAAAGTTATTTTATAACGTTAAATTATAAAATCACTTTAATAATTAATATTATTAAATAATTTGACTTTAATAATATAATTAAATTGCCAACTCTCAATAATAATCTGACAACAACCCCTGAGAGTGATCCAACCACATTTCCCAACTGCTGGTGTGATGACGATTGATCGAGGCGTAACTTGCTATAAATAGTAAGTGTGAACATTAAGACCAAGGGACTTACTAAAAATAGTAAGGGAAGCTACTTCCAAAACTATCTCGGAAGACTCACTAATCAATATACTGAGTCCTGGGTTGAAGAACATTGAAATGGATAACCAAGCCTACTAAAAAACCACAAAAAACCCTCCAAAGGGCCCCTTAAACATCCCATTAGCCTACGAGGACTAGATAATAAGCTAACCATTGCAAAGATATGGTTCCCGAAAAAGGGGACATTACAAACAACTTTAGTAATGAAATGTTTTTCTTATAGGGTTTCAACATATTCATAGTATTTGATCTCATATTTTACCATACCATTTTAGAATCCTACTCGTAATCCATAAATCTTATCAAGGCATTTGCATAGGCAATAAAAGTTGCCCCTTTTAGTCAAAGATCCACATTTCCCCGACATAGTGATAAGCTTTTCAGTGAGGACAATAAGAGGTTAAATTAAAACTAGGGGTCTACCTTTTTGAAAGTTGAGAGCTTAGTGGTATTAAAAAATGGGTTTGTGACATCAAATATGTGTCATACATGGTATTACAATGATTTTACTTTCTAGGACGAGTTCCAAGTTGAGCCAACCAAATTGAGGACCAAGGACTCATGACTTGGGTACCTGGTGAGTTTGGTTAGATTGACTTGACTTGGTGAGTTTCGACAGGTAGACTTAGCCAGATGTACAAAAACTAGAAAAAAAAGAGAATAATAATTTGAAAAAGCTTTAACATAAAATCGTGAAAGTCAAGTATTTTTTGGAGGGTTTTGGAGGATAATTAAAAGCAATAAAATTATAAAAAATTGTATGCCTCCAAACCCTTGCTCAAGTTTTAATAAAACAAAATAATGAAAATCATTTGAGCCATGTTGGATGGAAGAGCAATATTTTTTTATTCTTTCAATTTTTTTCCTATTAAATTTATAGTAATTAAATTACATTTATACTTTTGGTTTTCTAAATCAAACCCCATCCTAAGTAATGGTCCTGAGGTTGTAGCAACATTTATAGACTTGGTTAAGAAAGTACATAACTCCACATAGAGCTAGTAATTCTAGGTAGAGGGATTCAATCTCCTTTCTATGACAATTTGTGACTCCATATTGTGATTTTTTTTTTTGATGACATGGATATCATAATCCATCAGTTTTGTACACCTAAAACATTTAACAATAATACAATATTTATATATTTAAAAATGTTGTTTCCTTAATTTAAAATATGCTTTTATACTCATGTGATCGATGTATACTTGTGTATGTGATCAAAGAAAGTTTTATTTGATTAGCTTATTGTGTCTTTAAAGTTTATTTATTGAAGGGTGCATGATAACAAATTTAAATTCTTAAAAATCTTTATATTTCATGGATTTTTCAAAATTTCAAGTCTTTGCCAAGGCTTAGCCAAGTTTGAGTGTTGAGTTTGAGATTGGATAAAAAATCAGCTTGCCAAGTTTGAGTGGAGTTCAAGTGTTGTAACATTGGATTGGACTTTTTGAAGTATGACATTGATATATTGTGCTGCCAAATGGACAAGACATTGGAGTTAATTTTGGTTTCACTAGAGGGTCTTCACACATTGTCAAGGGACCTAGGGGTCGAATTGTCACATTAAGTTGGTCAAAGTTTCATAGGAAAGTCTAATTATGTACTTTAGACATAAAGGGTCCCCTTGCACTATTATAAACCTTGGCACATAATTAAATTTGTATAATTCATTTTAGAAACAATAAATTATAAAAGTATGTAAACTTCAACTGTTATTAGCCTTTTGCACATGATTATATTTATTTGTGGAACATATAAATTTGTAATTTTATTAAAAAGGGTGGAAAAATCATGTACAATCTCCACTAGGATAGGAAAAGAAAAAGTGAGATTAAAAGGATTAAAGTTAGGAAAGCCTGTCCAATTTTTAGAATTTTGAGTGTTGTGCAAGTTTCCAAGTTGTGTTTGAAAAACTTTAATAGTAAGTGCTATGCACATTGTCAAGGGTTTCGGGGAAGCATCTATTTTATGGAGAGTTTTCCTATAAGCTCGTTTAAAAGAAGAGATTTATATATGTACTTTTATTGCACTATGATACTTGTGAATTGTTCAAAGTGTGAAAACTTGTTTGGATATTGATTCTTTTATGCGAGATGCAATTTCATTATTCAAACTTTGTATGCAGCTTTGTATTAATGATGAATTTTACTGTGCTAAATTTAAAATTTATTGGTTAACTTTGTGATATAGAAGATTTTATAGGTTGTAAGAAACTAATTGATAGATCCAGGCTTTGAATTGAGTTGTTTGATTATGAGAGTATTTTTTCTCTACTCTGCCATTCTTCTCCTTTAATTTGCAAAATCTTGTGCACAAGTGATTATTTCAACAACCCTTATTTTGTTTGCGTGCACAAATTCATGTTCTCTAGAATTTATTGAGAAATATGTGCATGTGTGTTTGTTTTTTGGAAAACCTAGAAAATCTTTGCATAAGGATTTGGCATGTTTTAGCTTAAGTTCTATGCAAAGGCCCAAAAATATTGCATTGCATGTTTGTTTTGTCCCTACTATTCTAAACCCTTAAATCAATGCTTGTGAATATTGTAAATGTTGTATATAATTTTATTTGTTGTTTGGCATAAAGGATATGCCTCTTTCAATGTATTAATGATGAATTTAATTATGCTAAATTTAAAATTTATTAGCTAACTTTGTGTTGTAGAAGATTTTATAGGTTTTAAGAAAATAATTAATAAAGTCTTTGTATCGAGTTGTTCAATTATGAGACAGTATTTGTTCTCTACTTTACCATTCTCCTCTTTTAATTTGTGAAATCTTGTGCACAAGTGATTATTTCAACAACCCTTATTTTGTATGTGTGCACAAATTCTTGTTCTCTAGAATTTATTGAGAAATATGTGCATGAGTGTTTGTGTTTTTGTAAAACCCAAAAAATCTTTGCATAGGTTATTTAGCATGTTTTAGCTTAAGTTCTATTCAAAAACCAAAAAATATTGCATTGCATGTTTGTTTTGTTCCTACCATTCTAAATGCCAAAACCAATGCTTGTGAATATTGAAACATTTTATATAATTTTATTTGTTGTTCGGCATAAAGGAGCTGCCTCTTTCAATGTAGAGGGAAATCACATTGTTTTTGGTGATCTTCCCATATAGTTTCAATGGAAATTATCATTACCTATCACGTGTGTTACACAAAACTTTCTAGTAAGAAAGAGGAGACATTTTTAAATAATAAGTCCTCTTGTACCGTACGGAATTCTCATATTGTGTCAAGTTTCAAGCTAAAGTCATTATCCTAAGCAATCCTAAATGAAATATGTTTCGATGATTAAAGGCTTCGAACTGAAGTAGAAGAGGATTCATTAATGAAGGCCAGATGCCAAGCACAATGGAATGGAATAGTTTTCAAAGCCTTTTCAAAACTCTATCCAAACAAGCAAATGTGAGTGATGGGAATACAAAGGAAAACATTCTAATAGCAAAGGTTAAGTTGTCACATCTCTCCAATGGCTTAGCTAGGCCAAAAGAGCAACTTAAATAGTAGTGATGGAGGAAAAGTATGACAGAGGCAAAGAGGAAGAACATCTATGTTGAAATCATACCTATAAGCTATCAATAATACAATGACAATGAAAAAAGGCAACTAGAGTGGTTGAGTTTTTGTGAAAGCACAACTAACATGAATGAGCCAAAATGTTAAGTGAATTGCATGTTTTAACTGGTTGAACCGGTTGAGAAGCACTGCTTGGATGACATGTCTCTTATGTGAGTCGTCTTTCTTCAAAGGGGCACACCTCTTTATAAGATGATTGCTTAAACTTTTAATTGAATTGTTGCTTTTTAAGTAACATTTGAGTTGTTTGTGGTAATTGATCTTGTATTATGCCAACTATTGATTAAGGGATAATTGTTGTTATCAATATTGTCCCTTATCGTTGCTTAACTAAAGAAGTTGACCTTCATCAGGGACTATCTGCCAAGGTTAGGGAAGTCATCCCTACTGCTCTCTTATTAACAATTTATTTTATTGTGTGAATGTTTGTTTCTCGCAAGAGTTTCATCAAATGGGAAGGGATATCACAGTCTCCCCTCCTTGGAAATGCTTGCCCACCTGCATTCATAGATTAAGGTGTTGAAGGACTTGGTCATTCTCCCATGTAGAATCTTCTAGAGGTAGACCTTTCCACTAGATTAAGTACTTCTTTATGACCCTGTGCCTTAGTCTTCTTTCCCTAGTGTTTATTATCTTGTCAGGAGTCAATACCAACTTGCCTTCTTCATTTAAGGGTGGAAGTTCAGTGGATGGTGTAAATTTTTGTCCTAATGCCTTTTTAAGGCAGGACACATGGAATACATAATGTATTCTACTATCTTCTGGGAGTTTCAATTCATATACTGGTATCTCCTATCCGTTTGATCACCTTGTAAGGTCCATAGAATTGGGGTTTTAGTTTTTCAGCACTACTTCTCTTCAAGGATGGTTGTCAATATGGTTGAAGGTAGAGATAGACCAAATTGCCAACCTCAAATCTTCTCTCAACCCTATGCTTATCCACATAGATCTTCTGTTGGTTTTGGGCATGGTGCAAATTATTCTTAAGGGATTAAGGATGTCTTGGCATTCTTGGACCCACTCTTTGGCTTTGGGTGCTTTACTTTCTCCAAAGACCAAGTCTAAGAAGGATGTCACATCATACCCATACAATGCTTTAAATGGTGTCATCCCAATGGACATGTGGTAAGTGGTGTTGTAACAATATTCTCCCAAATGGAGCCACTTAATCCATGCCTTCTGCTGTCTTTCCACATAGTTATGCAAGTAGCCTTCAACCCATTTATTCACAATTTTAGATTTCCCTTTGGTTTGTGGGTGATAGCTGGTACTTGGGGTCAATTCTGTGCCTGATAGCTTGAATAGTTCAGTCTAGAAAATGCTTTGAAATCTACTATCATGGTCACTTACTATATTTTTGCGAATCCAATGGAGTCTAAATATTTCTTTGAAGAATAGGTTGGCCACTTGGTGTGCTTTATACTTGGACAAGATGGCGAAAAAGTGAACATACTTGGTTAATCAATCTACAACCACATAGATACAATCTTTGCCATGGACCTTAGGAAGCCCTGTGATAAAGTCCATTAAAATACTTTCCCATTTTTGATCCGGAATGGGGAGGGTTTGTAACAAACTGGCAGGGTAGGTATGTTCTACCTTATTTTGTTGACAGATAGTGCATTCCCTCACAAATTGAAGGACATCATCCTTAAGGCCTTTCCAAGTGAACCTTTCCCTGACTTGTTTTTAAGTCTTAAAGTACCCCGAGTGTCTTGCCAATGGGGTCTCATGAATGGCCCTTAAGATTTTCTCCTTTAGTTTTGATTCTGGTACCAAGTAGACTTGATCCTTGTAATAGATGATGTTATCTACTACCTTATATTGATCCTCTTGTACTTCTCCTTCCAATAGTTTGCTTGCAAAAGTTATTTTCACATACTCCACTAGTAACTGTGCCTTCCAATCCGTGGAGATTTCGGACAATGAGCAAATAGAAGGTTCTCAGGATAGAGCACTGGCCACTACGTTTCTTTCCCCCTTAATGTACTTGATATCAAAATCGTAAGCTTGGATTTTGCTAACCCACTTTTGTTGTCGTTCGTCAAGATCCTATTACTCCAAGAAAAACTTCAAGCTGTTGTGGTCCGTTCTCACAACGAATCTTCTACCAACCAAGTATTGCTGAAATTTAGCTAATGTATACATTATAGAAAGCATTTCTTTGTCATATGTAGAATATAGCCTTTCATTATCCTTCAACTTTCTAGTTTCGAAGGCAATAGGGTGTCCATTTGCACCAATCCCTTGTCCTAATGCATCACACTCTAGCACAAAAGGTTGGTTAAAATTGGGTAGGGCAAGGACTGGGCAACTACTCATACTCTCCTTCAACTTATCAAACACTTGTGCATTATCTGACCATTGGAATGCTCCCTTTTTAGTGAGGCTTGTTAAGGGGCCCCCAAGTTGGGAAACTCCTTTTACAAATCTCCTATAATAGCTACATAGCCCATAGAAGCCATGTAATTCGGTGAGGGTCTTTGGTGGGGGCTAGTCTAGGATGGCTTGGATCTTTTCTTGATGTAGTTGTACTCCCTTGGCACTAATAATGTGCCCTAAGTATAGGATTTCGGTCATACCAAATTCACACTTTGAGGCTTTGGCATATAACGACTGTGCTTCCATAATTCCCAAAACTTTTTCCAAGTGTCTTAAGTGATCTTCCTATGTCTTGCTATAAATGAGTATATCATCGAAGAATACTAGCAAGAATTTTCATAACTGCCTACTGAATATGTGGTTCATGCAAGATTGAAAGGTGGCGGTGGGTGCATTGGTTAAGCCAAAGGGCATAACCAAAAATTCATAGTGAGGATAGCGGCAACAAAAAGTCGTCTCATGCACATCCTCTCTCACTCTTATTTGGTGGTACCCCGAGTGCAAGTCAATCTTCGAAAAATATACGGCACCATGAAGCTCATCTATCAACTCATCAATCCTGGGTATGGGTTAGCGATTCTTGATTGTCTTCTTATTGAGTGCTCTATAGTCAATGCACATTTGTAAGGTTCCATCCTTTTTCTTGACTAATACTACAAAAGATGTGAATGGACTAGAACTAGGTCTTATATGACCCATTTCGAGAAGCTCCTTGATGCATTTTTCTATTTCATCCTTGAATCTTTTGGGATGCCTATATAGTGTGGTGATAACTGGCTTGGCACCTTCTTCCAATTCAATAGTATGTTCGAATCCTCTATGAGGGGGTATCCCTGGTGGTATATCCCCAAAAATAAGACTATGCTTGTCCAAGATGGGTTGTAAATCATTATTGTGATGCTTAGGTTTGATGCTTGATGGCTTGGGAAGAACAAGACATTGGGCAGCCCAAACTCTATCTTTATATCTAAATATACTTTCCATCTTCTTGGCTGAAACAATTTGTGGGGCTCCATCGGATACTCCCTTGAATACCACCTTCTTACCATCCACTTTGAATTTAAATTCCATGGTTTGAAATTTTTTGTGAATACTTGCCAATGGACATCATCCACTGAATTCCAAGTATTGCATTTGTCTCACCCGATTCTACAACATAAAAGTCATCAATGATGGTATAGTCACCAATTGTAAACTTCAATTTCGGTACCTTAGTTGAACACGATATTTGGTAGCTGTTTGCTACCATCACACTAAATCCTTCATGCTCAATCATTGGGATCCCTCTCTTGGCTACCAATGTTGAATCAATAAACTTGTGGGTAGCTCCGCTATCGATCAATTCCATTATCTTTTTCCCTTGTAATACCCCATGAACTCTAAAGGAATTGAATCTTGGAGTTCTTGTCATGGTGGCAATTATACTATCTTTCTTCCCTTTAGGTGTAGGTTCTTCCACTTTTGGTGGTTCTTCCTCTTCTTCATTTTGCTCGCTACTTACATCAGATTTATCCTCTTCCTCACTGTCGGGTATGACTTCTATGTAATGAACCTTTCCTTCCCCTAGGCATCTATGTCTTGGGCCCCACGGTTCTTTGCATGCATAGCAAAGTTTCTTTCTCCTTAACTCCACCCTAGTTTCTTCATCCATCCTCTTTTTTGGCCACTCCCTTGACATAGGTGGCTTTGGTTTGGCCCTTTGGAAAGAGGACCCTTTAGATGTAATCTTGTTCTTTGTAGCACTAGAGTCCATATCTCTAGCCTTTTTAATGGCTTCTTGAAGCATATTAGGGTTGATGGCCTTGACCCAACCTCTTAAAGGATCCATTAGGCCATCCATGAATAGGACAACCAATCTTCTTTCGGATATATCAGTGACCAATATTGAAAGTCGTTGAAAGTCTGCAATATATTTGTCAATGTGCTCATCTTGCTTTAATTGTGCAAGCTCCTTAAAGTGGAGCTCGGGGTCCTTGTTGTCAAACCGTTCTATGAGCTTCTCTGTGAAATCCACATATGAAGTGATTTGATCATGGTCTAAGGTAACCATGCCATGGTACCACCATTTATGCACTACCCTGTCCAGATGTAAGGTGACATACTTGATTAATTCATCCTCCGACATGGGATTGAGTTGGAAGTATGTGTCCACCTTTTGGACCCATGATCGTGCAGTGATCTTTTCAGAACCATCAAAATATGGTAAGCTAAGCTTACCAATTTTTCTCCTTAGGTCATTATGATGATCTCTATTTCCTTTGTTCGGTAGATGTCTCATTCTTATGTCCATATAGTCCTTTAAGGACATATGTGTTTGTAATCCTCCGTCTAACCAATCTTGGTGGAATTGTTCTTGTAGTTCTACCAATGTTGGTTCATGGCCTGTTTGTAGATCAACCCTAGGTAGGAAGGTAGGTATCATAGGCCTAGAATTAGTCATAGGGATATGACGACTTGGGGTTCTATTATTGCTTGAATTTTCTTCACTTCTCCCACTATTGCCAACTTGATTGTTCTTGTGTGTGGTCAACATGATTTGTGTTAATGAGTTAATCATTTGTGCTATTTTTTCTTGGCTAGCCCTAAATTTTTTCCAATGTTCGTTGTCCATATTATTGCCTCTTGGTTTGCTAGACTCGGGACTGTTGTAGATGCCTAGGATGTTGGAGGTTGTTCTTCCTTCAGGAGCTTGGGCAGGTTCCCACTGTTTTTTTATCTCTCTATTGTAGTATCTCCTTTCTCTTTCACTCATCCACCTTCACACGTTGGCAGGTTTGACCAGCTCTGATACCACTTGTGATGTCCCCTTATAGATATACCTTAGATCTGCCTTTAATCTTCAAAAATGAGATATCCAAATAGACCTAGAATAAATAGTTTCAATAGTAGATTCTAAACGACAACCTTCAGATTGCCTTAACCTGATTATTAGCCTTTATATTTATCGATAATAAGAATTGATAAATTGGTAGAGATGATTAAATTTCTGATATTAATTCTGGTAGATATATATAATCTACAAATTATAATGATATTAAGAGTGCAGAATAGACACCATTAATAGGGTGCGGTTTCTGATTTTATCTATCTGTTTTCACGCACATTTATAAATGAAATGAGTGGATGTCTATTTAATTTGCTGTCTCAGATATAGACTTCTTAAACCATGTGATTCAATGGTGGCTGAGTGTCTGAATATTCCTCAATCAAATTGCAGCCAATTGGATGGGTCAATGGCTCCTTAGAGCACCTGACCTGCTTAGGAAACTGTGTTAACTTCTCAAATTCTCATCGTTGCCTTTGCTTGGACGATTTTTCCCTTTTAATACCTTCGATTGGCCAAGTGACATGTCTCGTGTGAGTCATCTTTCTTCAAAGGGGCACACCTCTTTATAAGATGATTGCTTAACCTGTTAATTGAATTATTGCTTTTTAAATAACGTTTCAGTTGCTTGTGGTAATTGATCTTGTGTTATGTCAACTATTGATTATGGGATAATTGATGTTATCAATATTGTTACTTATCGCTGCTTAACTAGAGAAGTCAGTCTTCATCAAGGACTATCTGCCAAGGTCAGGGAAGTCGTCCCTGCTGCTCTCTTATCAATAATTTATTTTACTGTGTGGATGTTTGTTTCTAGCAAGAGTTTCACTGAATGGGAAGGGATATCACAATGCCTTTCAAAAATAATGAAAAAACAGTCAGAATTAAAGAAACAATAAGGTATTACTACCTTTATAATTCCAAGAGAGGAATATAGCAGTTGGCTTGACTTACCGTAACCAACACGGTGTCAAGAATGCTGGCAGTGCCTCTGGGGTATTTCTATGGCTAAACGTATCACCTACCAATCCTGAAATCAGAAACTCAATGGTTTTTTGTATTCAGCCCTCAAAGCCTTACTTGTAGGTTTCCTGTAGTCTGCCTATAGGGATAACTAGTATTGAGGCTTTCTTTTTAGGTTTATACCTTTAAATTTTGGCTTGTTCCTATTGACGAGTATCTCTATGTCTTTTCCTTGAATTTGCAAGACATAACAATTATGGGCTTGCATTCGACTCTAAATTGATCATTGACTCTGCAACTGGTGGGCTAAAATATGGGGCCTTTGGTAAAAATAATAAAGACTTGCCATTATCCAAAATTTATGGCTTGGGGTCATAAACTTTGACCACTGAGTAATCATACATTTCAATACAGCCTGAATTAATCCAAACTAAGGGAAAACAGCTACTTTTTTGCAACCATCAATAGAATTGATTATAGAAAGATTACTGAATGTTGTCTGAAAAGGAAACGAGAATCAAAACAGATGTTAAAATTTAACATGCGAAAGGCTCTTAATTGCTAAACATACATCATTGCTCTGCATAGACTGTTTGTAGGGCTTATGGTAACCATCTAAAAACCGATGTAGATGGCTGAAGTTTTGAATCTCAACTAATAAGAAGACAATCTACAACTAGCTAAGTATCATGATGCCTTTCAAAAATAATGAAAAAATAGTTAGAACAATTGGCCTAACTTACCGAAACCAACAAGGTGTCAAGAATGCTGGCAGTGCCTTTGGGGCATTTCCAAGGCTAAACGTATTACCTACCAATCCTGAAATAAAAAACTCAATGTTTTTTTTGTATTCAGCCCTCAAAGCCTTACTTGTAGGTCTCCTCTAGTCTGCTTATAGGGATAACTAGTATTGAGGCTTCCTTTTTAGGTTTATACCTTTAAATTTTGGCCTGTTCCTATTGACGAGTCTCTTTATGTCTTTCCCTTGAATTTGCAAGACATAACAATTATGGGCCTACATTCGACTTTAAATTGATCATTGGCTCTCTGCAACTGGCAGGCTAAAATATGGTGTCTCTGGTAAAAATAATAAAGACTTGCCATTATCCAAAATTTATGGCTCAGGGTCATAAACTTTGACCACTGAGTAATCACACATTTCCAATATAGCCTTAATTAATCCAAACTAAGGGAAAACAAGTGCTTTTTTGCAACCATCAATAGAATAGGTTATAGAAAGATTACTGAAGGTTGTCTGAAAAGGAAACAAGAATCAAACCAGATGTTAAGGCTCTTAATCGCTAAACATACATTGTTGCTCTACATAGATAGTGTTTTTAGGGCTTCTGGTAATCATCTAAAAACTGATGCAAGGCTCTTAATCGCTAAACATACATTGTTGCTCTACATAGACAGTGTTTTTAGGGCTTCTGGTAATCATCTAAAAACTGATGCAGATGGTTGAAATTTTGAATCCCAATTCTTTCGTCTCTTCCTTTCTAAACTTTCTCTAGGGTCTCATGTTATTAGAATTTGAACTGTGTCAAAAACAAAAGTCGGGTTGCTTGCAAAACCAATTAGGGGTTACACATGTGAACCAAAACGGGGGTCTTTCTGGTACATAGCTTTTGCGTTAAAATGAAATAAGGGTTTGTCATATACGCTGTTACATCCCAAATTGTGACATTACTATTTATCGTTACTTGATAGGGTAAATGTGAATGTAATGTGAAATCTGGAGATGAATTAAGGATGCCTATTTCTTGTTATCAATATGAATGTGTTCCATTTAATGATTGTCTCATTTGATTGTTACTTCTATTGATGTAATCCTAGATGAATGTTGCATGTAAGCTGTTGAATAATGTTTATTCTAACTTTTGAGATGTTTCATGTATACTGCTTTTGTTGTGAACATATGACTCCCGTTGTCATGTCATTATATACAAGTATTTGGACCATTCCTCCAGGTAGAGGAGAAATATCACTCGGGAGAGGAGCTTGGTTGGGTAAGCAGTAATGTGAACCATCTGAGCATAGACACACGTTCTTTAGACAGAGTAAGCTTAGTCAGTTTGTGTGGGTAAAAGATAAGTCATCCGTAGGCTTATATGTTTGCATTAGGAGTTGTGTCTACTTCTGTATGCATTTATAAGTGATGTTTATCTATGTATCTGTTTGTGGTATTACGATCATGTGGATATGATGGTAACGTGAATGATGTAAGTAAACAGAAGTGGACATATATACATGTATATTGTATATACACGTATTCATACGTATATACACATTGATACAAGCGTATGCTAGCAGATGGATGTGCTCATATGGATGCATCAATGTGGTATACTTACATATACGTGTACATAGAGGTATACATTGATATATACATGAATATATGCACACAAACTATATATGTGGATATTAATAATATTATATTATTATTGCCTAATGACTTTACATATATATGTATATATCAGGTATATGCTGATTGGCTCACGATATATTTTTATATTTGTCAAATATATATATATATATGTGTGTGTGTGTGTGTGTGTGATTATATATTAAAGATTATATATAATATTATTATATATATATATATATATATTATATTTGAAGGATGATAATAATATTTATATAATAGAACATATAATTATTTTCTAATGGAATTGTATTTTATATTATTTTAAATTGATCTCCACTTTAGAAATTAACTTACTTCCTAACTTAAATATTATAAATCTCTTAAAGTGGATAAAAGATTATATTTCACTTGGAGTAAATATGAAAGTTAAACTATGGAAAATCAATAAATATCTTTCAGCCGAATATTTGAGAATCGGGCTATTCTCATTTGGATAAATTTAAATCATTATCACAAGGGGAAATCGAAATATTTCCCTAACATTTGAAAGGTAAATGTTTAAACTTTTGAAAAAGCAAACTATTTGCTTTCAAACTATTGAAAGAGCTTTTCCCGTGAAAATATTTCGCGCTGGAAGAACATACGCCTGTGAAGTGTGCTTCGCCTAGGAGAAGAAATCAAACCATTTGAGAAACAGGGGCAACGTAGCTTGTGAAGGGATTAGGTGTTCTGAGTTTAGCCATGACCATTTGTAAAATTGATGAATCATTTCACAGTTGGCGCCATTTCTGGTAAGTTCCTGTAGATGGCGATTTCTTCTTTTAATCATGTGCAAAGTTGAAATTTTCTTCGGTTTACTGGCAAGTTTAGAGGTCGAATCACCTCTTGAAATGCTGAGTAAGGGAATAGAAATCTGCCACTTATCTCATTTGAATGATTCAAATACACAATTCTGTCATTCCACATGCCTGCAAGAGTGGAAGTCAATGGTTTTTGGCTCTATAAATAGACGCCTTTACATTCTTCATAATTCACTTTGCTAAATCCGAATTTTCATTATACTCTGAGTTTGTTTCACCATTTCTTTATTCTAAATCATATTTCATTTCTGAGTGATTAAACAAAGGAAATACTAGTAAATTATCATCACAGTCTGAGTATATTTCCATTATAGATGAGTGTTCATCATTTGAGAGTATGTTTTTGAGTGAGAATTCAATCAATATTGAGGGTTTTTGTTAAAAGAAGAACTGGAACTGCGTAATTGGAGAGAAATCTCATAATCAGGCATGAAACCTTCATCATCTTTCAATTTTGAATCTGATTATTATGTTTCTATTTCTTTGTGTTTGCTGTGTGCAAAGGCTGAAAGTTATTTCCTGAATACAATTTAGTTGTAGGGGAAAAGAACTTTCAGAGAAATGTTTTTTATTATGCATAAAAAGGGAAATAAGGTGAAGGAATTTAAGAGAAATGTTTATTTATTATGCATAAAAAGGGAATTTATGTGAAGGAATTTAAAAGAAGATTTAAAATGCATTTAGTGTGAAAATTGCATGTTTTGTATGGTCTCCATATAAGGAGAATACGATGGTAATATTTAATATTTAATAGGATCGAAATAATGGCAGAGTCAAGTAAGGTCTTTTAGCTTAAGTTATTAGGTTAATTGAGACAAGCTAAGTACTCCTAAGATAAAGATTTCCTGATTAGGAGGAATTGTACAAGACAATTGTAGACTGTTTCGTTTCTAAGTAGATAGATTGTTGTAGGTAGTTTGGGGTATTGATTACCCATTGAAGGACATAAGCCTATGCGTTGTGTAAGATAGCCTTAAGTCAAATTGGCCCTGAGTAGTGTTTATGATAGATGACCTTCATTCGAAGTACTGAATGAGAATACTTTGGCCAAAGTAGTGAAATGTATGACATCCACTTAGGTGTGAGATAGTTGAGACTACACTGTCAGTTCATTGTGATCCTTGTACTAGTTCGAGATTGTGAAATAGCAAGGTTCTAGTTGTGTAGGACACAACACTATGCTCAGTTGGTAATTGTTAACGGATACCATCTATGCAAGGTTTTGGTTCAAAGGGAGGGCCATCTATTGAATAATGGATGTGCGGGGGACCACATTATAAGTTCGTGGTTGGCGGAAAGGCGCCTGCGTGATGTTTCTCCTCCATAGGAAGCGACGGATGTACCAAGATTTGAAAGGAAAGGAACCTGAACCTTCTTACTACTATTTGTTCAAAAGCTCACTGGAGCTATGTTAGTTAAGGTATGTATTCTTGTTTCATGTACTTGTGAAGTTATTATATTGAAATGGAATCTTTATTGTAAATTGATATGACAACTTTTTCATGTTTTATCAATAAAGAAAAGGAAATTTTTTATTGCAATGTCATGGTAACATGTTTACTTACTTGTAGGATATAAATTATGGAAATTTTACTTTACCGAAGGGTTGGGTCGTTACATACGCCCATTCTTCTATAAATCCATTCATATATCTGAAAACAAAATTATGCACGAAAATGATAAAACAAAACATTCAGATCAAAGGAAATAAGTACTTAAGCTTTAGGATGCCCACAAGAAATAACATACATTTCTAAAAAATCCATTAATAACATTCACAGACTGTAATATAATTCCCTACTTTTCATTAACATATAGTTCTGTGTACACAAGATTTAGAGTTTAATAGAGTATATCTATATACTTTTTCAAGTAAGCTTGGCCCTCACATACAAAGACAATCAAAGCATGGGGCTTTTCTACAAAACTTGGGGTTTCCTCGCATATAAGTGGCTACCCAACAATGGCATTTGGGCTTTGGATAGTCTACTAGGGTTTCTTGCCATAAAACCAAAAACCCAAAATTTGGGAATAACAAAAAACACTGCTACATTATCGGAGCCCTTATGGCTTTTCTACTTCCGAAGGATATATGCAAAAGGTCTTTGGCTATAGACCCTAATCCTTTTCAAACAAGATAAACTCTTGCACCCATTTGAAATCGTGTATGGCTATAGACCCTAATCCTTTTCAAACAAGATAAACTCTTGCACCCATTTGAAATCGTGTATGGGTTCGTAATGGTAGGGCTTCTTCAGAAAGCGAAATCGCACCAACACTCGATCTCGATGCTCCATTAATTCGGTGCCAGCCAAGTCCAGAAGAAATGGTAGGAACTCAACATTTGGGTCCTAAAAACATTCCACATCTTTGGGTCTGGAAATCCCAATCCCAAACCCTGAGGCCTCCACACTTGAGAAAACTGCAATCTGAACCGTGTTCTTTAATAATTACTTGGTATGTGTGTAAGGAAATTTACGTACCAAAGGCTATCAAAGAGATATCTTCATATAATGTTTGGATATGCTCTCAGCCCTCACACAAGTGTTGGGTGAGACCATTCATTCCATGTAGTGCTTACTACTAGCAAGTGGTCATCTGTGAAATAATGTAAGTTGTGCCATGCTTGTGAATATGTGGGCTTAAAAGGCTAGCCAAACATTAAAGGGTGGCATGAAATCTTAATACTTGTTGCCTTGGAAAATGAACCTTAGGTCTTAGGTTTTTCCTTAAAGTTTTTGTGCCTCTTAGAATATGTTTGTCGTTTGAGTTTGGGCCCTTTGCTATATTCTTCTGATGGGAATTTAACGCCTAAGTTTGGGAAGACATCAAGAAGGTTTAGGATCAAGGAAATCGATGAAGCGGAAATCACACATCTGAAATATTGGAACCAAGTAAAATTAATGGCGAATGGAATTAATCCTATTACGCATGCTATGTAAAGAAATCTCAAAGGCATTACCCCTATTGGTAACACTTTTTTTTTTGGTAGGTGAATGCTTTTGACTGGAGCTATGAACTAGTGAGGCCACATTTGGGGGACCTCATCCATGTCACTTCTCCTCCATCTCTCCTCTTCCTCTCCTCCAACTCCTCTCTACTCCTCTCCTTCGGCTCCACTCCTCTTCTTCTCTCCTCCTCTCCACCATCTCACCTCTTCCACCGACTCCTTTGTCTCCATTTCTCTCCTCCTCTCCTCCATCTTCTCTACTCCAACTCTCCTCTACCTCCTCCGTCTCCACTCCTCTCCTTCTTGTTGATGTGTTTTTCGTGACCGCACCAACGCAGAATAAAGTTGCCAACGGCTTCCCTATTCTCTCTTGATCAAAGTATTCCGCATGCTAAGATTGCAAGAAAGTTCATGCGTTCAACTCCAAGGTTCTTTTAGTGCAAATAGGCTCAGTTTGGCTCGATGTGATTTGCTGTGTTCTTACGAGGGGACTTACACAATTGTTCAGATTTCTTGCAGTTAGCAACTAATGTATGATTTTGAAGGGGATTCTTGCGTGTATGATTTGGCAATGTAGCTTGTTATCCTAAAACTAATCAGAAATGTGCGGAAAGTAAAAGAGTTTAGGGCCTAAGAAACTTATATTCTATTCTAAATGCAGGATATGTGGAGCTTCGTTTCAATAGACTTCAACCAGATCTCACCTAGCCTCACGTCGGATAGCCTCAGTAAAATCGGTGCAATCTTCAAAGGTACAGCAAAAGATGTTCAAATTATGACTCAACATGCATACACCATCACAACGATGCATATAAGCATACCAATCACAATTGAAGTTAAATACAAGATAATCTCCAGTCGACCACGCAAGGCGAACTTATCATCAACAAGCCGCTAGTGGTATGGAATAAAGCGAAGCTACCTCAATAAAACACCACACACCAAAGTAAACTACTTGCATGAAAATTACGCTACTTGGATACGAAAGGAAGAAGAGACCTTGCTAGCTATTCATGACAAGACGAATTCCACCATCAATGAAAAGATCTATTATCATGAAAAGTATTACACAACAATCTCCACAAAAGTTTTCAAAGGGAAAACTTTCTTTCTTCTCCACTATGCAAAATGTCTACAATACTCTACTATGCAATCTCTCCAATCTCTAGCTCTAATGCTAATGCCTGATCTAATTTCCTGTTCTAATGTCTTACAAATGAGGGGGACTCCCCCTTTTATAGCTAGCCAAGTCCCAAAAGACGGCTAGGGTTACAATTAATAGAGTGGCCAGAATCGTGCCACCTCAGCCCTAACCCTAAAAACTGCCAGAATAGGGAGTGGTACATTAAATGAATCAAAGATTCCCACTCACTCCCATAAATAGTAAATGTAATAAATGCCCATATCCAGTCTTCTAGAAGATCCTCGTCCAGTAGTGCGTTCCCACTTGCCTTCTCTCTGACTGCCAACTCAACAAATCTGCCAAGTACAGCCTCAACTTCCTGAATTGAAATCGGTGGAACACAATCTAACTGAAACTCTAACACTGTGACTGAATGCTCATGCCTTGCACAAGACTTTCTCCAAGCAGCCAAGGAATCCTGCGTGTTCTGGATCAAGGTGGAGAGAGTAGAAGTATTCTCAAAGTCATCTTGTACAAAGGTCTTAACATCTGCAAAGAAAGGCACCAGCAAACCCCTCAAATTATCAAAATTAACTCATCCGGATTCAGCGCCTAGCAAATATGGCCTCAAAGGTATTCTGAACTCCATCAATAATATTGGCCATGGCCTTGTGTATCCTAGCTGAATCCGCCTGTGCCGCATCGAAGAAGCCACGCCCCGTGATAGCCGAAGAATACCACCGAGAGAAATCATATCTGTCATTCTCATGAATGACACCTCCTTCAATCAGCAATCGCAGTGGCACATGCCTCAATACCTCAACACGCTGGATCACCTTACTCTGATAGATAGAAGCATTTCCCCAAGCATGATCCACTGCATCTATCTGTGTCAAAATACTAGAGG
This sequence comes from Sequoia sempervirens, assembly GCA_007258455.2. Taxonomy (NCBI): domain Eukaryota; kingdom Viridiplantae; phylum Streptophyta; class Pinopsida; order Cupressales; family Cupressaceae; genus Sequoia; species Sequoia sempervirens. The sequence continues at coordinate 3,990 of VDFB02109049.1, read as the reverse complement.
CCTGCTCAAAAGCAAAAGCAAGATCCTCCATAAACTTCTCCGTCTCAGCACGTACTCCTGTGACCCATTTATCGCCTCTTGTGCCATTTTTCCTAACTCCATCAAGCCGCTGATCGACTCTCTAGGCACATCCGCCGGAGGCTCTATCATTGGTACATCCTGCACTCGAGAACGAGATAACTGCTGTACATATCCAATTAAGGCCTTGTGTTCTCTTTTCAACTTCTTATACTTCCCTTCTTTCTTGAATAATCTATCTTTGAGGGCAAGGAAAGAGTTATCACACTCCTCAACAATCTGAGCACCAGTGGGGCGTCCCAAATCCAGAGTAGTGACTACATAATTCTCAGGTACTGCTTCATTCCGGTCACACTCAACTCGTGGCACAGCTACGTGAAGGGTGCGAGAGCCATCCTCTTCAGTGGAGATCTTCAAAAAATTTCTTGCTTTCTTCTTCTGTGGAGGTGCACTGATCCTGTTCAAAAACTCCTCCATCTCAACTGCTGGATCAAGCTCCTCACTGGGGCTTCTTCTCATCTTGTCCTTAAGCCAATCGGGCACATCATACTGTATATCGAAGGGCTGCTGCTCCTGTGCCTCGACTTCTTTAACCTGCTCAACTTCTATATCATTCTGGCGAGGCTCATCGTCGTCAAGTGGATGAGTATCACCTGAAACTATATCATCATCCTCATTCATGGCCGCCTCTAACTCCTGCTGAAACTGAGGGTCAGTGATAGTCCCCTCATCATCCTGCTGATCAACCCTAACAGGTGCGTTGACGCTCTGGCCAACTGACTCTCTCCGTGGAGGCTGAATATTATCCTGATTGCTTGCACCTGATTCAATGCATTTTCTCGACGATCAGCAAACAAAGAAACCTCCTGTATACTTGGAGAATGTGTCTCCAAGGGTGTTGCCACTGTGACTCGTGGAGGCTCTGGCGAGTAGGCTCCTGTCTAACTATTTCTTTCTTCTGGACTCTGGACCTCTTGTGATCTATTTCTTTCTGCCAAAGTGGGCGTCCTGTGATCTCCCATCATATTGTAAGTCAAAGCAATTGACCTACTTTTCAACCTGTTTACTCGTCTATCAACCCATGCTCTAGTAAATGTCATGACAGGGATAGAGAGCGTGTCCAAATCCGCAATCTCAGGCTCTGACCAATCTGGAGGTGGAAGTGGAGTATCTCTAACTGCTGCATAGTCCGGATGAACAACATCCATATCCTCATTGACCTGGTCCGGAACCGGAACAACCTCACACTCCCTGATCAAGAGTAATAGGCAACCGAGAAAACATCCTCTTCCTTACTTCAATCTCATCAGCCGCATCAGCCCAATAATCTTCAATGGTGGCCTTATGTTTAAATTCTTCTGACAACACCCACTTGATGTTATGATGCGGGTCATAGTGTTGTCGACTTGTATGATATGAGAAATGATAAAACTGAAGTTCACTTTCAGCTTCCCTAGCTGCCTGCATTGAGGGACACACCTCATCCGAGTTGCCCATGACAACTGGAAATTCAATTCCTCCCTTCTTCTTTTTCTTTTGAATTTTATCAAAGGCAAGCAATTGCCTAGATATCTCTAACATTAAAATCTTATCTGTTGGGTACTTAGGCAGCCTATATGGGTATGATGAGAAACCTTGCAGCCTAATGTAAGAAAATCTCGGAAACTGAATGAACCAACACCCATACCTTTCAATTAACTCCTGGGCTTCCTTCGAGATTCTGTGTTGTAATCGCTCCTGAAGCAATCTCGTGATGTACATGGTGAAAGAATCGTTGACACGTTTGTAGTGGGTTGTGCTTGACAGGTGCAACTGCGGACAAGCCTCATGGATTTTGAATTGATGAGAGCCACATCCAACAGGCTCCTTGTAAGATATTCCCATGTACTTCGTCATCCGTGCCAACATATAAATGATATAAGAACTCATGTAAAATGTCTTCGTTCTCCTCAAGCTTAGGAGCTGCTCATGCAAATTATCACTGATCATCGCAGCCCAATTGACATAGTCTTTTCCTTCTAGCACCAGGTTGATGTAGTAAAACATCTAGGGTTCAAAAATGAATGATTGTGCACAACCTCCAACCCTGCTCAGCATCATGATGAGATCACAGTATTCTTGCTTCAAGTCATCCGCTATGATCTGCTTGGGCAACTTCGTTCGAGAAGGCTTGGGAGTGCTCATCCAGTGGGTGTTAATTGTATCCATGCATCGCTCAAAAGCAGAAGCATACATCCGCTCAGCCCGTTCTCTGGATTTGTAAATCATGTTCCTGTGCACCGGTATCCCGAAAGCTTCGCCAATGGCTGCCGGAGTAAGATTAGCGAGCACTTGGCCATCTGGTGACATGATCGACCGGTGTTCCTTCTCGTAGCAATTAGCACACTCCATCATCAGCTCCGAGCATTGAATGGCTGGCGGAAAACCAGCAGCTGCATATAGTCCGCTTCGAACAATGTTGTGCGAAGTGGTCGAAGCCCGATGACTTCCGATTCCAAACATCCTGTTTTTAAAGGTTTCCAGGTTGACGGAGCCCAAGTTAGTGTCCATCAGCTTGCCCAACTTCGAAATGAACTTTGACTCTGGCATGAACGTCTTACTCAGCTTCTTAATCACAGCTTGTCTGCAGGCACCATTGTCCTTTCTAGTTGTCCTTGCCTCAGCCATCTGCAAACAATAACATTCATCAGCAATTTAGTTTATAAAAATAAAATAAGGCATTGTGTGTAGGGGCTGCAGTCGACTTTAGAAGCTGCAGTAATTTTCTTGTTTGCAAACCTCAGTCTCTTCTTCTTTGATAAATTCGAATTTCAACACTTAGAAAAGTTTCTAAGTGGACTCTAGTGACTTCACTTCACTACTCTTAATCAGCAATTTGAACTTTATAACTTGGTACTTTATATCAGCAATCAGCAATCAACCAATTTGCATCTTGAAGACTCTCAGCAATTCATCCCAAGGCGTCCTCTTCAACTGTCAACTTCTACTTTCAGCAACAAATGAATTGAACTTCAGCCACTAGCAAAGTCGTACCTGTTAGCTCTTTGACTTTAGATTTTTCAAGGCGTCCCCTTTCACTTTGGCAACTTCTTCAACTCAAGCAATCAGCAAAGTGCGTACTCCTTCAACTACAGATTTGAGCAACTTCTAAGTGCGCCCCTCAGCAACTCAAGGCGTCCCCTTTCAAACTTAGAACTCTTCAAGCAACAACTCACTGCAACACTCCACTGCAATGCTTCACTCAGAGTAAATCGAATTTTTAGCTGTGAAAACAAGTGAGAAACTTGTTCATTTTATAGCCAAAGTCGAATTCTAGAAGAAGCCATTTTTAGCCAGTGCATTTAACTTCCACTACTCCACTTGAAGAATTCGAATTTTCCCTCTCTGGTATTTCTGACACTTGTCACCCGACGTCAGGAATCTTATTCTTCTAGAAACTTGACTTTGACTGGCATCTTTGAATTTATTTTCAAAAAATTTAATTTAAATTCATCCTTTTTAATTCACCAGCCGGAATCTTGTCACTTGAAATTCGAATTTTAACTCTTCATCACCTCTGGGAAATTCATCTTCGAAGAATTCGATCGAAATCATCTAGGCAACTTACTTCAAATTCATCACTTAGAGAATTTTAAGAAATTCATTCCGAAAACACATTTTATTCAAACTTGCCTTAGAAAATTTTAAATTTTCCCTTAGAAAAATTCACAGTTTGAGCACTGATTAAATTCTTCACTGAAAGAGTGTGGGCGAAGTTCGGAAGACTTGGAAATCCATCTTTCATCGCAAACGTCCAGTACCCAGAAGAAAATTTTCTTCAGAACGCTTCAAATTCATGGGTACCCAACGAACGGGTTCATTTAATTTTTTGAATTTTGAACCTTAGGAAATATTATTTTCACCATTTTAAATTCATTCTTCGCCTGTGATCATCCTGCATTGCTCCAGCTTGAAGAAGCTTGAATTCATCTT
>VDFB02109048.1:0-15288 GCA_007258455.2 Sequoia sempervirens | reverse complement strand
GAGGCCCCATGGATACTATTGTAATTGTAGGATGGATGAATAGGGCATAGGATGAGAATTAAAGAAGGTATAGTTGTTGTCCTAAATAGTTTTGTGAATAAAAGCATGTGAAATGAGAGGTTCAATCCTAGGTTTCAAAAAAATATGTATGGGAGATCTGATTTTATGAATTTTTATCCATGTGTAGACCTAATGGGTTGTTTCTGAACACGGAATATAAATGATATACATACACACACACACACACATATATATGTATGTATGTATGTATGTATGTATATGTATTTTTAAATGTAAATGCAAATTCAATTACTAGATGCTCTCCTAGAACAATAAATGCAACATATCATTAAAGAAATATATATCTATGTATATTTCTAGATGCAAGTGTGAATGCAAAGAGCATACGGTTTTGTACTGTTATAGATACAACATATCCATAAATTAATGTAATTGAAATTCTAAAGTCTTCAACACATATAATATGAAATCGATCAAACTATTAAACTGCGTAAATGAAAAGCAGTAAATGCATATGTATGTGTATTTATAAATGTAGTGTAAAATAAATAAGAATAATGGAAATTATAAAAGAATACAAGGAAAGGTCTCCTCCCTTCTTGGTAGTGATAACCTCATCCACACACAACCCTTAAAATTATGAATAGATGAATATAATCTTTGAAGAACTCAAAGTTGATTCTCTCCTACCTGATGCAATTAGTCATTTTATCCTTACAAACATTTATAGTGATTACTAGAGGCACATAGACCAATTCTTCATAATAGAAAAATTTGATCATACTTTTCCAATGATGGCATTATGAGAAAACCTTAGGTTAAATGAATAATTCCTAGCTAAGTTATTTAAATCATGTCCAACCATATAAGAGAAGACCGCTGCTATGTGTATCTGGATACCATGGAGAAAGGCTCTTTGGGCTCTTTCATCAATCATCCTACCTTAAAACATACCAAAAGTCTCCTAGCAATTAGACATAGGAAGATTTAAGATGACTTAAAAAAAAATTATTGTCAAAGCATAAACTTATGATTACTTAACCAGGCCTAGTACACACTCCCTCCCCGTTAACCACTTAGACATATGGAAATTAAATGTAAATTTGCTGCTATTTTTAGTTATGTAGGTGTCCAACAAACCACTTGGTGGTGTTTCCCTTCAAGTTTATTTACTTGAATGAAGAGAAAAAGTCCTTTGATTACAATTAGAGAATACATTTGAGGCCTTGGTTGTGTAAATGGTGGACCATAGTCACATTTAACACTTGTTACAAATTTTGGGAGTTAAAACGTTAAGTAGATTTGATTTGTGATGGACACATTTGGACAGTAGTAACAATAACTTGCAATCTATCAAGACTTGATTACCTTATAACCTGTGAAATTCTAGCGAAAAAATGATAGATTAATCATAATGTCACCTTAGGATCACATCACCATGAAAGAAATTCATCAGCAACATCCTTATGAGTCACGGGTACCACCAAAATAGAAATTGTTGTCAAATCTATCTTCTTGATGAGGGAACCGAGGAGAAGAGGAAAGAAGCATTGTGTAGTACATGTCTAAAGAGAGGGAGATCAACTAGAGGTCAAAAGATTAGAAGAAAATTTTACAATAGCGTATGGAATTTTTCTTGTTGAAGGGGTCATGTTCTTATGATGATGATGAGAGGCATGGCCGTCGAGGAGGTGCCCTTGAGGGTACAAACATCTCGAAAACAATGGGTACCAGGAACTTCACTCAATAAACACTTATTTTGTGTCAACAAGAGGATATATATCGCATAGCACCATCGTCATTACATGGTTTTGGGCCTATTTTATGGATGACATAAAGTCTATTATGAAAAAGGTGCTGAATTGATGGGTATGGCGGACTTTATTACAATTATAAAAGATTGGATGCAAGTTTGATATACATATGAAGTATGTACTAGTTATGCACTCTCAACAAAATTACTATACGGCTAAAATGAGAATCAAAAATAAAGTGGCTATATACATTGATGGAAGGCCAAAAAGCATCAGAATATTCTTGAGTTTATAAATAGTACATGACACAGGTCAAAAATAAGCAACCCAATTGCATATTGAGGCGAGGAAACCATGTATTAAGTATGTGGGAACAAAATCAATATGGTAGCCAGGGAAGAGTTGCTAATGGAGTTACAATTTAGATAAGCTTGAGATTACAAACATAATTTATGGGGGTGGTGCATACTATGTACCATTTTACCCAACCTCCAATTAATGACTCCAATATACCATTTTATTCTTATGTTTTTTTGGTAAGTCTATTGGTTTCATTTCGGTAATGTTTTAAATTATATTTAATTTTTGTCACAACAGGACATTGATCGTATGGAGAAGGCTCCGACCCAAAGCACAGATCACGATTTATCTTCAGGCACTTCTACTTGATAGGTTTACCTCATTATAATTGTACAAATCAGATACGAGAAAAATGTTATATTATTATGTTGTTTTGATAAGTTTATTGGGTTAATTTTGATAATTTTTTTAATATTCTTGTTGCAGTCGACTGATCGGGGAAAGGCACCAATAGTAGATGAGAGCATCCATAGGGAGGTTTAGTCAATATTATGTGATGATGACATCGCTTATTGAACAAACCCTCTCAATATGATAAGGAAGACCCAAAAAAAATGCAATGAAGAAATCCTTAAGTTGTTATTCATAGTGCCTCAAACAGATGAGATAAGAGAGGGTTAAAATATTGACTGAGAGATCACAAAACTTGCAAGTAAGCTGTCATGAGGTCTTTAATTATAATATAAGTTCATTCATGGTTTTATATTTTGTACTTTTTTATGTCATGAACTAAAATATGTGTTATTTTTATAGGATTTTTTGCGTCCTCATGATGCTCCTTGCCCTGATTAGGGTACTGCAAGTGCTGCCTAAGGAGTAGGGGTTGGTACAATTGTCCATCCTAATCTTTCTGCGCATACATCACATCATCTGACCCCATCATCGGTGCCTATATTGTCATCTAAAATGTCGACAACACATACCATTTAGGCATCCATTAGTGCACCCTCTGGCAGTGAACACATGCCAGAACATGCTTCATGACATGTACCTGGGGATGCATAGGCCACTAGTACTGGTGATATTTTAGCAACATTTCCTAAATCTTCCCATATTAATAGTACGAGAACATTTCTGGTCATATTTCTAGTGAGCAAGGATTTCATTCCCATAAAGATAGAGAAGGTCCCAGGTACTTTAAAATGTTTTAATTATTATTATATATAATCCAATTGAAATTTACTTATTGATCGCTCTTTTTAGACTATTGATCCCATGATCATTTTGCAAGAAATGATGTTTTTATAAACATCTAAGTGATATTACATTAGAGCTCTTCGGGCCCACCATACGTACACAGTGGAATGCCCAAAATAAAGATTTAAAAGATGAGCTCGTGCTTGTTTAGTTGTGCTGCTTGGTGATAAAACATTCAAGCGAACCAAGGTCCTTAAGAAAGTTGGTACCTATCTAAAACTGTGAGTGACTAATATAGGTCACATTTAGAGAAGAACAAAAAGTCTGAAGCGTCCCCATGATTTTAAGGAGAGGGAGTGGAAGGACACGGTATGAGATGGAAAGGAGAGGTGAAAAGAAAAAAGGAAAGACACCACCGGGCCAAGGTATATTAGATACTATCAACAATGTAATTATATATTGATTACTCTTTCTTTTACATAATCTAATGTATTTCAAACTTTTCATAGGCTTTCTGACACATCGAAGGCAACAAAGGAAAGACTAGAAAAACACGGGTAGCACAAACTTGGCTCTGGTCGTTATATGAAATTAGCCGCATGAATTGTAAGTATCAATAAATGAAATATTGTATCCAAATAATAAATTGAAAACAATTTTGGTTTTATCACACCATAGAAGCAAAATTCATGATCTTATGCAAAAATATAGGGCTCTGAATTCAACAGAGTTCCCATAGAAGATGACCTAAATATTTCCTTCCAGCAAGGCTATGGAGTCATGGCTAAATTCCTAAGAGTTTTGAATGGGAAAACACAATCTTCCACTGCATCCAACACGCAGGTAAATAAACTCAATAAAGTTTATTTAAAATTGAATACGTGTGCAATCTATTCAATATTAATTTACACCATAAAGAAATTACATGCCTATTTGTTTTAAACATTCAAGCAATGGTAATACTGCACATGAAATTGGAATGCAGCCTAGTGAGGGTGGAGTACAACCTACAGATGAAGATCATGGTGTGGATCCTGGTACTTTAGAGCATGTAGAGCGTGATAAACATGTTGAGCATGATCAGGCTAGAGAAGATCAGGAACATGATGTGGCCTCATCGGGTAAAGAGGACCACTCTAAAGTTCTTTTAAACATATTCAATTGCAATTGGTGTATTAATTAATATAACCTTTCGTGTTTCAACTTTAGAGCATGTAGAGCATGATTAACGTGTTGAGCATGATAAGGCTAGAGAATATTAGGAACATGATGTGGCCCCATTAGGTAAAGAGGACCACTCTCATGTTCTCTTATACATATTTAATTTCAATTGGTGTATTAATTAATGTAACCTTTCATGTTTCAACTACAGATCAAAATTTAGAGGGTGTTCAACATGTTGAGCATGAGTCTATAATAGAAGTTCAGGAACATGATGTGGACCCATCAGGTAAAGAGAACCAATCTAATATTCTTTTAATTAATGAAATACTTGTAACAATAATAATAAAACATATCGGTTTAACATTTCTTTGTTATTGCAGAAACCCCCCCTTGCAGCAGCGTCCACTTCATGAGCAAACGACTAGGTGTACATTAAGATCATGAGTAGAGGGCAAAACAACTAAAGGGGGGAAAGATGATTTAGAAAATGATACCCCACTTCATATTTTTTTAGCTTTAAAAAAGAAACAAAAAAAAAAGTGATTGTAATCATATCATGACAACCATATTTTTGATAATATGTAAAAACTAAAAGAATGAATATTATATGTTAATGAATGAATGTGAATATGTTAATTAATGAATGTTATATGTTAATGAATGAATGTTATATGTTATTAATGGATGAATGAATGTTATATTTTATTAATGAATGAATGTTATATGCTATTAATGAATGAATGAATGAATGTTATATGTCATTAATGGATGAATGAATGATTAATATTATATGATTGGGTATGGGGAATTGAGAGTGATGTGAGGGGGGAGGGGCCAAATGACCTTCCACCGTCACGTGGTTGGCCCTGTTAAGTAGAGCATATTAAACTATTCTCAAAATAAAGAGAAGCTCAATAAGGTAATACACTTTTCAATATAAGAAATGCATCGTTTGAAGCATCAAACCAATATGCAAAGATGAAAGAAAGTGCTAACTTTTCACTATGGTGGCAAAAAAATGATTCTTTATACCCTGAATCTATGCTCTGCATCATAATTTGAAGTTTTTTCCATTCCAATGTTCTAAGTTTAGTTTGTTTGTATGGATTTGTATGAATACCACATTGCGTTGTGTGTGGATTTGGTTTCAAAGCTCTGCTTCTTCTGTTTTTAGTTGTGACATAACTCTAAAATTTGACTTTTGTGCATAACAAGTTAGTGGAAAAATTGACAACTTTGAAGGGTTTAGAGGCTCGGTTGAGATAGATACATGGATATTTGGATCTTGTTGTTGATGGGAGGCTTCCACTTAACCATGAAATTTTTACCATCTGCAGTATGTTTTTTCTACTTACATTCATTCTTGATCATAAATGTTGTAAATGATATTAATGCTTCAAACTTAAGATTCATTTCATTGTTATAATGATCAAAATGTTATACTTTGCTATACATTCAAGCATTTCTCTTTCCCCTACCCTTTGCTCTCTCCCCCCTCCTTTTAAGAATTTTCTTTGTCATAAAAGATTCACATTTTTGTCTCATTTACACAAATTTATCTGAAGCACTAGGAGTGAATAAAGATATGTAAAAGATGATGGATTATGTCTAAACAACAACTTTCCATCTTTATAGCTAATTAAATCCTTAATATTTGAATATTTTAGAGCTCAAATAATGCTTGTATATGCATGTGTAGCAATAAGGGAGCCTATGTGAAGATTGAAATTTAAAACATCACTTTGTATTTTTCCTTAGGCAGTGAAATGATATTTTGAGTAATACAAACCTACACACACATTGATATTTTTTGGCATTGCATTGAAATTTTTTTTCTCTTATACCCTCGGCTAGACATGGAGGTATATAATATTGGTTTCTGGGTTTATTTTGAAGTAGTTAATTTCATAGAAGAATTTAAAATCTTCTTAATTTCCTATGGGGTGTGAAGAAGAATATGAATCACTTTGAAGGCACCATTTTGTATTCATCCAAAAAATTGGTTTTTTCTTTTTTTTATGTTTCTTGCATGTGTTTTTTTAGGCTCTAGAGATGTAGCTCGGCTCTTTCCTTTGCACTTTTCATCTATTTTGATGATTACAGTAGATTGTCCTCATAAATTTTCATGTAGATCTGTTTGTAACCTTATTTTCTACCAATCAATTTGCAAACCTCACATATTAAGGACCATTTCACTAACTTGTAGTCATCCATTACTTCATATGTTGGTGTTGTGTCTATGTGCCAATAAATCCGATGATTGCAAGAACTTTAATCCTACAAGTGTACCCAATCTTCTCAAGTAAAAGTCTTACCTTATTTTATAGTACTTTAAATGGTTAATTGAAGGTGCTTCTTTAGATCTAAGATAGTTGAACTCAAGATTAAAATATGGTATTAGATGGGTAGTATAATGATAAAACTGAGTTCCATTGAACACAAATTACGAACATAATTTATTGGACTATGAATAGTGTTACAATTATAATTATTTCTCCTTTACCTACCTCTGCATGAATGAAAAAGATAGTAGATATTGGAAGTTCATTACATATCTCATGTATGTGTTAGTATTATAATTTTGTTTAAGTTGTTCAAGAGCTTGATTAGGTCAAGAATATGTTCTACAAGCTTTGTTCTCTTGACACTACTTAGCATTTTTCCTACACATTTTCTCTTCAATCCAGACATTTCTTAACTCCTTCCCTTGTTAGCCCTTGGTTGTTCTCAAGTGTAATGATTTTTCTATGCATCTTGCAGTTTGTATGTATGATCAGTCATCTCTTATGAATCATGGATAACCTTTCATGGAATTGTTGTTGTAATTAGACAATTGCCATTGTGAGAATAATCATTTAATTTGTATGGAAGTAATTCTTTTTCATATTATTTGACTTGGTATTGTAAACTTGTCTTTGCAGGATTCTCTTGGGGGGAACAAAAAACTGTGATGATAGGTAGAGTTGTACAACACCATAAATCATTTGGCATTATCAATATATTGCTTATAGAATACTCTGTGCAAGTAAAATGGAATGTGCAATGACAATTGGTCTTGAATTCAAATATAATATAAGTACATTATATACAAGAAGATGGTATCTATTCTATGATTTAAAGAACCCCAAAATAAGAAAATTAATATGTTCCATTTGTTTACTTTCTCTTAGAAACTTGTTTAATCGTTGAGACCCTCAGAATATCTTGTTGATAACCAGCAGTGTTCAAAACTCCTGAAGAAGTCAGATCGGTGTGACATTGGATCTGTCTTGCCGACGGAAGTCATCGGCAAGAGATGGACTATTATAGTGAGTTTTCTATCCTGTGTCGATGATTGATCTCTCACCAATGGGTTGGCTTCGGTGGTCATTGCCAAGAGTCTCCATGATGGTACATTTCAATGAATATTTAAAAAAAAAAAATTGCATTGTTTCGTCGCAATTTCGACGAAACCCACCGACGAATCACTGAAAAGGTTTGATGAAGTTGATATAGCTGCGATGAAGGCTTCATCATAACTCCTTGCCCATTTCATTGCAATTTTGATGAAGGCCACCGACCAATCACAGAAAAGGTCCGACGAAGTTGCTTAGCTGCGACAAAGGCTTCATCGTAACTCCTTTCCCATTCCGTCGCAATTTCAACAAAGGCCACCGATGAATCACATAAAAGGTTTGACGAAGTTGCTTAGCTGCGATGAAGACTTCGTCATAACTCCTTGCCCATTTTGTCGAAATGGCGATGAACTTATGTTGTTTCGAGCTTTGGAAGAGCCATTGCAATTGCATTTCTGTTGTAATTCATTGGTGGATACACGAAGTATTCATCAATATTCTGACGAACATCCAATTCATTTTATGATGTTGATGACCGATGAATCTGCACCATTATTTTGACATTTAATTCATCGTCATAATTTTGACAAAAAAACAGCGACAAATTTTTTTTTGTCAATTCGTCGATTTTCTGACAAATTTTTCGTCGAACGACCAACGAATATTCATCGAAAAATGGAGTTAAATTCAGTAGTGAAGGTTGCAGATTATTGAATCATGTCTTTCACTCTTTCATCTTCTACAATAATTAATGGTTATCTATCATATTATGCATGTTGGTGAGCAATATTTTCTAAGGATTAAAAGTTTTAGTAGAATAATCAAAGTGTATCATACTCTAATGAGCCTTAGTGGGTGCTTCTCACAAAAATATTTGAATGTTATCCTCTTTTCCTCTAGGCCTTAAGCATTTCATTCTCTTTTCAACAATGAAGATTTTGTGGCACTCTATGCTTGTTTCTTAGGAGTTTTGTGCTTCTAGTTATTTGAATGGGATTTGATATTTTGTAAAAGCTTTTGTGTGTCACCTTAGATTCTATATTTTCTTATGTTCTTTTTCTTCTTCCCCTTTTCCCCCCAAACCAGGAATGAAGAGATGGATTCTAAAATCCTAGAGGTAATCTAGTGGATCACAATTCATCCCCCATCCACTAAACTTCCCATAATGCTCTTTCTTGAAGCATACATTTTAAGGATCAATAGTTCTTTCTTTGGCATGCCTGGTGGGACTGTTTTAATTGCTAATCACAAGTAGGTGTATGAGCTAGAGGCCAATTACAAGGTCACAAATAGCCTAGAATCTAGACTTATTGCTACCTCCCCTAGTGATTGTAGCCTGTTCTAGAGCTACTCGACCTATTGTGTAACAAGCTCAACCGCAACTTCTTATGGCTGATCAGGTACCTAGAAACTTTGTAGCTAGAATAGAAATAGCCTACTCATTCCTCCTATTCCTCTTGCGATATGGGATATTCCAATTCCTGTGAATGCTCTCAAAGTGCTCCCTAAGTTTATTGGGGAAGATTTCAAAACACCGACAAAGCATTGACGTATGTACTATTCACAATATCATAGAGCAAAACATGACGCTTAGGTTATTTACAACATTCATCAATGGCAAGGCTCAAGATTGGTACAAATCTCTATATCCTAACTATCAGTACCTAGGATCAGCTCAAAAACTAATTTTTGGAGCATTTTTTTGAAAAGGGAGATCACTCAACTTCACTAAAACAATTGATAACAATAAAAAGATCACCACAAGTGGCCATCATGGATCTTAATGCCACGTTTCATAAAATTTGGCAAAGAATCCCAGTATCTACTCGACCACCCACAAATATGGCATTTTTTTTCTATTTGAAGGCTTTCAACTCTCACATAGCAGTCATGATCCAGTTGCTTAGGGGAAACACTTCCAAATGCATATGATCTGGTGGTGAGAGCTAAAAACAACTTAATTGATGTTGGAAAGCTCTCACCTAGAACACCTATGCCAATTTTCTAGGAAATATTAGCTAGTCCCAAGAAGAAGTCACTCCTAACATGTCTACTACACCTTTTCCTTCTATGTATGTGTACCCTAATGTGCAAGCAAGCACCTCTGCTTCCTCTTCATTATCTATGGAGGTAGGCAACATGAAGAACCTATTATGAACCTTCTCCAATGAGAAAATATAAAGCGTCAAAAAGAAACACCTTTGAGACCCCCCTTTCAAGGTTATTAAGGAGAGATGCCACCTTTTCAACACAATCAGTATTAGGTAGGTGCTAGAGTAAATAACCAACCGCAATATTTGAGCCAAATTATTATGGTCCCCACTCTGCTATAAATCATATCATATAATCCCAATAGAGACCTAATTGTTGTTAGAATTGGCTATGGAGATTGCATACCAAGATCTTGAGGCCAAATGGAAAGCACAAAGAGAGAAGATGAATATGACAAGAATAAACTATATTATTATCAATTATGATTCAATGTTATGATGTTTGTACAATGTATGAAAGACCCCTTGGTTATATAGCCAAGGTGAGATACAAGACTAGACAAGATTATGATAAGTGTCTTAATCATATGATAGTAGAAAAATTATCACAACTACCTAGGTCACATGTGTTACGAGTCAAAAGCTAAGATAACAACTAATGACAACTAACACCTTCTAGAAAGATTCCTAGGACCTAAGTAAACTTAACATGTAAATAATTCCCTAGTAATGAATTAACTAGGTACAAGACTTTATTTACACTTGTAGTAATTGAAAAAGTAGACTTTTTGTTGCTTGATCTGATAATTGACATCAAAACTGAACAAATGGTGTCTTGGACTAGTGTTGTAATGTATTGTAAATATTCACATTTTTCTAGGACCTTTATTTAACTAAAAAATGCTTTAATTGGTCCTTTGCAAGGGTGTTGTGAAGTGTTGTAACACACTTTCACACTTTTCTAGGACTTATTTGCTTAATTAAACTGTATGGGCCCCTTTCTAAATAAAATAAGCATAATTTGTACCTTTTTTAAGTGTTGTAAAGTATTTTAAAGCAATTTCACATTTATCTGGTAGTCTTAATTCATTGTGGTTAAGTGGAGTTATTAACCCCCTTTTTAGGCCTTAATTTTGACACCTCCCATGGATTTCTCCTGACAATCATAAATCAAATATCAAATTATTTCATTGGGTGAAATTTGGTCCTAGTAAGTTGAGCAAGGACCCATTCACCTTTGGTGGCGAATGGGTCCTCCCTCAACAAGACCCCCCTTTTTTCAGTTGATCTAGATTGGGTTTTTGGCCTTCTTTCAACTCCCTGAAGCTCGGTCCTCAAAACTTAGCCTTAATTCTTTGAATTTCAAGGTTAATCTCCTAATTTAGTATAAATAATGGGTTAATTCACATTGTTTCTCCTACTAATTCATTTTAAGCATTGGAGCATTCAAGTTTGAGTCTACAAGAGAATTACAAGAGCATTCATAAGGAATTTCAAGGAAAATTTCAAGAGTTTATTGTAGCAATTCAAGATCTTATCATCATATCAAGGGTTTGATGCATTCATTCATGTTGTTGAGTTAAAGAAGTGGATGTAGCATTGAAGATATACTTGCAACCATTATTTAAATCATATCCAAGCATCCAAGATCTACATTCTTCATGGCCACTACATGATAGATTGTACTTGTTTCACAAGACATCATCCAAGGTATCTACATTGCATCATTTCATGTTTCATGCTTCAATTCCTTTATTTCATCATTTGGTTTAAATACCTACAAGGGCTTTGACCAAGGAAAACTCCTATCCCCTAACAAACAACATTTTTCTCCTCTTGCATGTGTTATTATAGGTTTTAGGTTGAAGAGCAAGATTTGGAGCAAAATTGTAAAAGTTGTCAAGTTGCAAAAGTTGTCATTCAAAGTGCAAGATCACAGAAAGAGCTCTACAAAATTGTATACAGGTTTTCAGAACTTGACAATAGGGATTTCAAGAGTACTGACATCAAGGAAAAAGATCCTAAAGTCATTTTTTTGAAACCCTAAAAGGACACATTCACCCCTACTGGAAAATGAGTCCTTACTAGGGTTGAAGCAGTGAAAATATAAAACCTAGAGTTGCATATTAAGAGGAACAAAACCAATAAGGCACTTTTTGGAAGCCCTAATAGGGACCCATTCACAACTAAAGGAGAATGAGTCCTTAGTGGTCCTGTTGGATCTCAAAAATGTAGGTTACAAATCCTAAGAGGATTCCAAGCTCTATGATCAGACTTGCAACATTCTTGAACCAATGAATGGAGTTAACTTATATGGTTGATGACTCCCTGCACTTCAAGCTCTGCTAGACCTAGGTGGGTAGACCTTTATAATGGATCAGATTAGAGGAATTTTTGATTTGGTTGAATTGATGGATCTATCTACAATGGAAAATAGTGTGGGATAGATGAAGGCTTACTAACTACTCCTATTGAAATTTGAAATTTGAATGTATGAATAATATTTTATAAGATTCTAAATGGAATGGGATGACCAGTGCCTACTTTTGTTTGGTTGATGGAGTCCAAAGGTGAATGATATGTGACCTACTTATTGGCTACAATTCTAATTGTTTGACACTTATGTTTATTTATACCTTGTATAAACATGCAAGGATGTAACTATCAGACTCTTCCTATCGATCCAAATGATTCTTACCATGTTACTATGATTAATTAATAGGAAATTTTAATCATTCCTTGAAGCAACCAGTTAACTGAATCACACAAAAGTAGCAAACGTGCCCTAACAAATCAAATACTTCTAATTTGAATAACAAGATAGAACCAAACTAGAGACAGTGTGATAATTTTATCGATTATAGGGCTCTTCTTATCGATCCAAATAACACTTCCAAATTACTATGATTAACTAGAAGGATTTTAATTCCTTTAAAGAAACCAATTAATCCTACCACAAAAGAACAACAAATGTGCCTTAATAAATTGAATATATCCTTGATACACAAATTTAAATAATAAGGAAATATTAAGTTGGAGACAAACAAATAATCATATATTTTCAACAAACAATTGACACCAGATTCTAGCCACCAAATTAAAACTTCTTCTCCATTTGTATTATTTCAAAAGATTTTGCAATACACAACATAATGTTTTTCTTCAACAACTGATTAACCTATCCACCTACCTAATGAATTCCTAGCCTACTGCTTATATTTTATGATTTTATTTCATCTTACATATTGCAAACACGAAAAATTGTCCCAAGCTTGCAATTTCTAGATTCTCCATCATTTCCCCTTTTGTCTTTGATAATTAAACTAGCTTATCTATCTTAATATATTAATCTATTATTATACGTTGAGAGATTTCATTTTTGAGGCGTATTTTTTTCTTTTTTTTTTTTAATTTAAAAAATACACCTTGAAAATGAAATCTCTTGGTGTATAATATATAGATTAATATATTAAGATAGATAAGCTAGTAGCAGCCACAGCGTGCGTAATAGATTGAATAACTTAATAAATTTAGGGTTATGGTTAGAGTTGTGAATTTAGGGATTAGGGTTTACATCAAGTGGTTGTGTCAGCATTAGGTTAGGGCCATTTGCCTACTTCTAATAATTTACTAGGGCTAGACTTGCCATGGGCTGGGGCCTTATGGCCCAGTTAGTGTGCAGAATTCATGTTCTAGGGGTTAGGGTAGAATTCATGGTTAGGGGCTTAGGCCTCGACTCATGCACTCCATACCAGGCCTCAAAAGTTGCACCGCCCTCGTATGAAGTGTTATGGGTATGGTCGGAATTACTATTAAGGTTTGGATTGGAATTGCAATTAGGGGTAGGGCAAGGATCATACTTGGTTAGGGCCATGGCCTCAAGAAGAAAAATCGGGTTGCCAGGACTACAAGCCAAGTACTATAAATTTGCAGTTTTAATTCGGCCTATATCGGCAAGGTGAGGGTTAGGCCTTTTAGACTCTGATGACAGTGGCAGCCAGCATTAGGTTTGAAGTGTTACATTGAATAAATTAACACAAATTAGGGTTGCGATTAGGCTAAAACTTAGGTGGCCACCATTTATATCACAATTAGGGTTAGTATTAAGGTTAAAGTTTATATCATGGTTAGGGTTAGCATTAGATTTAGGGTTAACCATTTAGGATTAGGGTTTAACATTTAGGTTTATGATTATGGTTAGGGTTAGATTTTAGGCTTATAGTTAGGGTTATAGTTGCAGTTAGGGTTTAGTGTTAAGGTAAGTATTAGCATTAGGTTTACGGTTAGGGTTAGAATTTTTTTCTATGGTTAGGATTATGTTTAGGATTTACATTAATGTTCAAGTTAGGGTAAGAATTATGGTTAGGGTGAGAAAATGGGTAGGATTGGGATTATTATTATGATTATGATAGAATAATAGAATAATAGTTATGGTAGGTTTAAGTTCAAGATTAGGATTAGGGTTAGGGTAACAATTATAGTTAGGGATATCTAATTCTAACACTAACCCTAATCCTAATCATATCTATAACCCTAACCCTAAGCCTAATTATAATCATAATCCTAACATAAACACCAACCCCAACCCTAATCCTAATTCTATCTCTAACCCTAACCCTAACCCTAACCCTAACACTAATTGCAACACTAATCCTAATTCTATTTCTATCCCTAATTGTAACCCTAATTCTAATTTTGTCTTTAACCCTAACCCTAACCCTAATCCTTACACTATTTGTAAGCCTAACCCTAAGCCTAACCCTAATCTGAACACAAACCACAACCCTAATCCTAATTCTATTTCTATCACTAACATGAACCCAAACCCTAATCCTAACCCTAACACTAAGCCTAATCATAATCATAATCCTAACATAAACACCAACCCCAACCCTAATCCTAATTCTATCTTTAACCCTAACCTTAACCCTAACCCTAACCCTAACCCTAACACTAATCCTAACACTAATCCTAATTCTATTTCTAACCCTAATTAAAACCCTAATTTTAATTTTATATTTAACCCTAACCCTAACCATAATCCTTACACTATCCCCAATCCTAATCCTAACCCTAACCCTATCCCTAATATGAACACAAACCACAACCCTAATCCTAATTCTATTTTTATCGCTAACCTAATCCTAAACCCTAATCCTAACCCTATTTCTAACCCTAACCCTAACCTTAATACTAACCCTAATCCTAATTCTATCTCTAACCATAACCCTAATATTAATCCTAACCCTAACCCTAATTAGTAGTAAGATTAGGGTTAGGGTTAGGATTAAGGTTAGGGTTAGGATTATGATCAAACTTAGAATTAGAATTTGGGTTAGGGTTATCATCCCAATTAAGGTCAGGGTTAGGATTATGATTAGGATTAGTGTTATCATTATGAATAGGGTTAGGTTTAGGATTATGTTATGAGTGATAGGGTTAGGGTTGGGGTTAGCATATATAAAAAGGGTTACCTAATCCTAATTTTATAAAAACACTAACACTAACCCTAATCCTAACACTAAC
>VDFB02109047.1:175408-193390 GCA_007258455.2 Sequoia sempervirens | reverse complement strand
AGGGAGGGAGAGATGGTGATAGATAGAGAGGGGGCCAGGAGATAGCTGAGAGGGGGAAGGAGAGAAAGGGATATTGATAGGTAGAGGGGGGAGAGGGAGTGACATAGATAGTGGCAGATATAGAGAGATAATTATATTAATTATATTATAATAATTATAATATTATATTAATTATAATAATTATAGTATTAATTTAATATTATAAATTTAGCTAATATTATATTAATATTATAAATTTAGCTAATATTATATAATTATATTAATTATATATAATTTATTATGTAAAATTTAACAATATGGCACCACAATTTTCATTTTAATTGACTTAATCAAAACCTAGCTCATCAATTGGAGAAGTGAGTCGCACGCCAAGAGGAAAGGTTGCAGGAAGCCCAAGGATCAAGCTTGCTTGGCTACAAAATTGGAATTTTTGTGATTTGTTTTGTCGTGAAGGCCTCTACATCTCGTCTGTCACTAAAATGGTTTGTATATTTCATCTGAAATTTATTAATCAGAATGTTATAGGGTTTTTTATTTGATTTGGTTTGTCATCAATGTCGGTGGTCCATTATATTGTGTTCATTTCACCTTAGTAACTGTACATTGTCTGAAACATTTGATTGAATCAACAATGTGCATTCACATTATACCGTGGTGTCATGTTTCTTCCTTTTCATACTCGGCCTCATCACTGGGTATTGCAATTTTGATATTGTTGGAATTCTTAAACCACATGCTCTTTCCTTATATGGATGCCTCTCAAGTTATGACATTGCATGGAGCATGGAAGATTCATACACCACAAATTCCTCTCCTTAAAAAGTTACTTGCTACTATAGTTTAATACTCAACACCTAAAACCACTAAATACCACTCAAAACAAAACAAACAACTAAAGCATTTTTCATGCATGTCTACCAAATAATTTTATCAAATAGTTGACTACCTTGTTGCTATGGGCTAAAAGCCTAAAACAAGTGCTTTTGAACAAGCTATGGGAAAAAATCTATCAAAGCATAAGAGCAATAGCATAGACAAGGCAGTGAACTATTTGGAAAAATGCCTCAAAGAATTGTGGTCTCATGGTGATGGAATTCCATGACAAATGCCTATGGCTATGGATTGTCATGGCATTCCATCTTCATGAGACGACATTTCTTTGAGGCATTTTTTCAAATAGTTCATTGCCTTGCTATGCTACAACATTTTTCATACATGACTACCAAATCATTTTATCAAACAATTCACTACCTTAATACTATGGCTAAAAGCCTAAAACAGGTGCTTTCGATCAAGCTATGGATTCTTGGAAAAAAATTGTCTAAGCATAATAGTAAGCAATAAAATAGACAAGGAAATGAACTATTTGAAAAAATGCCTCAATGGTGATGGAATTCCATGACAAGGCATATACAAGGCAGTGAACTATTTGAAAAAATGCCTCAAAGAAATGTGGTCTCATGGTGATGGAATGCCTCAAAGAAATGCGGTC
This sequence comes from Sequoia sempervirens, assembly GCA_007258455.2. NCBI lineage: Eukaryota > Viridiplantae > Streptophyta > Pinopsida > Cupressales > Cupressaceae > Sequoia > Sequoia sempervirens. The sequence continues at coordinate 191,898 of VDFB02109047.1, read as the reverse complement.
TCATGGTGATCACATCACCATGAGACCACATTTCTTTGAGGCATTTTTTCAAATAGTTCACTGCCTTGTATATGGCTTGTCATGGCATTCCATCACCATTGAGGCATTTTCCATCACCATGAGACCACATTTCTTTGAGGCAAGCTCTTGGGAATTTTTTTATTACCTAGAATTATCCTTGAAAAAAAACAACAAAAGCAAGCTCATTGTTGACAAAAGGCATATATTCAAGGATACCAACATATGCCTCACTAGAATGAGAGTCCTCCAATTTGTCAAGAATCTCATCTAAAGTATCAAATTCATTCTCGTAAATTTTTCTATTGTCTATTTTATTATTTCCTACACAATCAAGGATGAAATTCTATTAGCTACAAGTCTATTAATATTCTTAAGAATTTTTGGGCCATGCCTTCTTTGATGACCATCCATTTTACATAGAAAACAAGCATTCAAACCTCTCAAAACTTCAATATCATGTTTAGTTTGATTATCACTCAATTGAAAGCACAAAATATGTAGAATAAACTCATCAGATTTGATAGATATAAAAACCCTAGAGTTAAGATGGGGAAAAGTAGACCTTGTTTCTTCCACTTGCAACACATTACCCAAAGATTTGAGGACTTGAGGGATAAAAGTTCACATCTAAGTAGATATATTTTAAAATTCTAACCACCTTAACATATAATTGGCTAAAGCATTACATAGGGTAGAATCAAGGTTTCAAAGATGGACCTCAAAACAAAATTTCCCATATTCTAAAACTCTTTCTTTTAAAACTCTTGATTGCATACCATGATTTTTGAAGAAGAAAATGAATAAATCTTTATGTATCATTCTATAGAAAGAAACATAGACAAGGCAGTGAACTGTTTGGAAAAATGCCTCAAAGAAATATGGTCTCATGGCAATGAATCAGCCTACTCTTGGCTGACTTATCAAGGAAAATTTTTATGATAGTGCATTCAAACTGCCCTTCATGTGCACAAATAGCCAAAATAACTCCCATCACAAATGAGATAGCTTCCAAAAACTCTCAGGCAAATAATTAAGGTCTTCTAGCTACTTAATCTCATGGAGTGTCATGTATATGCTTTTTAATTTCATCACAGTCCCAAATCTCCCCTTTTGACATCATACAAGACCTACCCCACTATTATTCTTTAGAATGCACCATTTTCTTTCACATTTTCCTTTACATCAGATTGCCATTTGAACCCTAATGAGGATTTAAACAAATTCTCTAAAAGGTTTTTTTTCTACTTGATCCTATTGTAGAAGACTACTCTTTAATCTTCAGATCTGTCACCTCATGAATTTGTCACTATTCTTTCTTTTCAACCTTGGATCTTAAAGGAAATTTGAACCACCTTCATAGCTTCTTGTACATTCCTTTTCATTCATAGTCTTCATCCTTGTCAAAAATTCCAAAGTTTTTCATTTATCAAGGTTTACACTTCCAAAGATATGATATAAGGGATGAGGATGGGATCGTGTCTCAAATGATTTTGGTGGAATAGGTTCCTCTCAGTCTTTAGCTTTCAATGAAAAAGATATCAACATAGACTCGTGTTCCCATATTCAATAATAAAGTGAGCTTTGGAATGATATAAAATCCTCTATTAGAAAAAGGACGACAATAGCTAATCAATATCAATTTCCAGAGGAACTGGTGAGTAGGGGAAACTTCTTTAGATGATCAACTAGATGATCAAACCACCAACTTATCACAGCTCTCTCAAATACTCTTTAAGTGGACCTTTCCAATCCATTATTCCTTCAAGGAAAAGAACCCCCCAACTAGGGTTGGTGTACTCAAATAATCAAGAGGGCTTGTATCCACTTGGATCATGTCAAATAGGACTAAAAAAAACCATGAAACTCAAGTTTGTACTTACGAAACTACATTTTCTAACCACTAAGCCTCTTTACCACTAAAAGGCTTGTAGCCTTGCCCGGTAGGACAGTCAAAATAAAATCCACATATAAGCTTCTATCAGGCCCAAACCACTGAACTTAGACAAGTAATATATGCCCCTACAAAGTCTCAAAACCTTCTTTCTTGACAGTGGACAGTAAAAGAGAAATGGACCAAAATAGCGTTGCTCCAAGAGGCCTAATTGGCAGGCAACAACAGGACAGATCACTATCTAGGCTCTCCCCTTCACCCCAAAGCCTTGAAATAGGTTGTTATAGGCTAGTTTCACCCATATTTATCACTCCTAAGTTCCTTCATAGTTAAAATCACCCTAAACAAGCAAAACTCAACTTTTTGCTTCACAATCTAGACTTGTCACATGAGGATGTCAGGCCTAGAACATTGCAAAACTTCCTCCACATAGCATGCCATTCTCCAGAACCCTAAAAATATGAAAATTTCTTCCATCCCACCAAGAATTAGCATTATTACAACATGGAGATGGAAGAAAGAGCCATTCTTCAATCAAAACCCTAGTTTTGAGGGTTTTTAGACCAATTCCTGCTAAACTGGTGATGTCTTCTTTTATACTCAATGAAAACTTGAAAAAATCACCTCCAAAAGAAAGCCAGGTCTTCCCTCTATCTAACCATAATATAAATTTACCTGTACAGTATGTACAGAGGTTGTACCACATAGTAGAACAAGAAATTTACACACAGATTTTCCAAAAAATAGCAAGCTTTTGCATTAGAACTTCAAAATGATTCATCAACCCACATGCCTTGACCAAGAGAGGCTTATTTCTATCTTCAACCAACCTTCTTGACATCCCACAACTGAAATTTGGATTGTTTGTATGTTGGGAACTAACAAAACATCATTTAGACACCTAATTGCCTAGTTAAGGCAAGTTAATACAACTTCCACAAGCCCGAATACAAAGAGCCTTCAAGAGGTGTCAAAAGGCATCAAAACCATTTCAAAACACCAAGGAAACTCCCCTCAAGCACCTGGTTGTATCATTGAATTTTGATTATTTAATTTTCCAAGGTACACTAAGCTTACAAAGTGAGGATGGAGACATTGTGATTACATTGAAACTTATCACCAAGACTCAAAACCTACTACAATCCTTTGAAGAATCAAAATGTTGTTGTTTCAAATGACTATGAGCACTAACTTCAACTATTTGAAGATTTTGAAACCCTGTCATAGAGAACTAGAACATTTATGCAACCACTCATCCTAACTTAACACATACCAAAAGTCTCCAAGCAATTAGACATAGGAAGATTTAAGATGACTTAAACAATTTTTATTGCCAAAGCATAAACTTATGATGACTTAACCATCCCTAGTACACACTCCCTCCCCATTAACCACTTAGACATATGGATTTTATCAGTGGACAACTGAACCACCTCACATATGCACCTGAATTATGTCTATTAGCATTCTAATTCATCTTTTTCAAGACAACTTAAACCAAAATATTATGTATGGTGAAACCATTCTTCTGCACAATACATTTGAGGCCTTGGTTGTGTAACTGGTGGACCATATTCACATTTAACACTTGTTACAAAGTTTAAAGTCATTAATTTCAAGGGACAGTCTCCTTCATACATTGATTTGATTTGTGATGGACACATTTGGACGGTAGTAACAATAACTTGCAATCTATCAAGACTTGATTACCTTATAACCAGTCAAATTCTAGTGATGAAATGATAGATTAATCATAATGTCACCTTGGGATCACATCACCAATGAAAAGAACTTCATCCAACATCCTTATGAGTATAGGTACCACCAAATAGGTATTTGTCAGATCTGTCTTCCTTGAGTGAGGGAAATTCAGGAAGAGAAGAGGAAAGCGAGACATGTAGTAGGTCTAAAAGAGGGAGATCAACTAGAGGTCAAAAGATTAGAAGAAAATTTTGTAAACGATGGAATTTTTTCTGGTTGAAGGGGGTCATGTTCTTATGATGATGAGAGCATAGGCGACATCGAGGTGCCCTTGAGGTACAAACATCTACGGAAACAATGGGTACCCGTGGAACTCCTCCAATAAACACTTTTTTGTGTCAACGAGATGATATATCGATAGCACCATCATCATTACATGGTTTGGGCCTATTTTTGTATGGACGACATAAAGGTTTGTTATGACAAAGCTACCAATTCATGGAGTATGCGTCTTAATCGTTACAATTACAAAGATTGGATGCGTTGGTTCGATATACACGAAGTATGCGTAGGTATGCACTATATCAGCAAATTATATACAACTAAAAGATAAGGATCAAAATAAAGGAGTGGTTGTGTACATTGATGGAAGGCCAAAAATCAGGGAATATTGCAAGGTTTATAAATATTACATGACTGGGTCAACAAATAAGCAACCCAAATGCATATTTGAGGCGCGCGAGGGAAACCGTGTATTCGTATGTGCAATAAAATCAATAACTGCAGGGGAAGAGTTGCTAATCGATTACAATTTGAATCACTTAGATACAAACACAGTTACTATGGGGGTGGTACGTACTATATACAATTTTACCCAACCTCCAATTAATGCCTCCAATATACCATTTTATTATTTATTTATTTTTTGTAAGTCTATTGGTTTCATTTTAGTAATGTTTTTTTATATTTAATTTTTGTCACAATAGGACATTAATCGTACAGGGAAGGCTTCGGCCCAGACCACATATCATGATGCATCTTCAAGCACTTCTACCCGACAGGTTCACCTCATTGTAATTGTACAAATTAGATACGAGCAAAATGTTTTATTATTATGTTTTTTTCATAAGTTTATTGGGTTAATTTTGATAATGTTTTAAATATTCTTGTTGCAGACAGCTGATCGGGGAAAGGCACCAACAGTAGAGGAGAGCATCCATAGGGTTGATGTGCAGTCACTATTATTGGATGATGACATCACATATTCAACAAACCCTATCGATATGATAAGGAAAACACACAAAAAATGTAATGAAAAAATCCTTCAATTGTTATTCATAGTGCCTCAAACAGATGAGATAAGAGAGAGGGTTAAAATATTGACTGAGAGAGTACAAAACTTGCAAGTTGTCATGAGGTCTTTAATTATAACATAAGTTCATTCATGGTTTTATAATTTGTAATATTTTATGTCATGAACTAAATATGTGTTGTTTTTACAAGATTTTTTGCATCCTCGTGATGTTGCTGCCCATGATCAGGGTACTGCAGGTGTTGCCCACGAAGTAGGGGTTGGTACAAGTGTCCATCCTGATCTTCCTACACATACATAACATGATCATCTGACCCCATCATTTGTGCCTATATTGTTGACTGAAATGTTGGTAATACATAGCATGCATGCATCGGGTAGTACTGGTGATGCAGAGGCCACTAGTGTTGGTGATGTTTTAGCAGCATTTCTTGGATCTTCTCATATTACTAGTATGGGAACATTGCCAGTCACATTTGTGGTGACCGAGGATTTCGTTCCCATAAAGATAGAGAAGGTCCCAAGTAATTTAAAATGTTTTAATTATTATTATTATATATAATCCAATTGAAATTTACTTATTGATCACTCTTTTTAGACTAATGATCCCATGATCATTTTGTAGGAAATGATTTTTTTTATAAACATTTAGGTGATATAACATTGGAGCTCTTCGGGCCCACCATATGTACACAGTGGAATTCCCAAAATCAAGATTTAAAGGATGAGCTCATTAACCGTTTAGTTGTGTTGTTCGGTGATAAAACATTCAAACGAACGAAGGTCCTTAAGAAATCTAGTACATATCTAAAGTATGTGAGGGACCAATATAGGTCACATTTAGAGAAGAACAAAAAGTACGAGCATCCCCCATGATTCCAGAGAGGGAGTGGAAGGACCTGGTGTCGGATGGAAAGGAGAAGGCTGAAAAGAAAAAAGGAAAGACACCACTGGGCCAAGGAAGGTATGTGATACTATCAAAAATGTAATTATATACTGATTACTCTTTCTTTTTACATAATCTAACGTATTTCAAACTTTTCATAGGCTATCTGACACATCAAAGGCAACAAAGGAAAGACTAGAAAAATACGGGTAGCACAAACTTGGCTCTGGTGGTTATATGAAATTAGCCGCAAGAATTGTATCAATAAATGAAATATTGCATCCAAATAATAAATTCCAAAAAAAATTGGTTTTATCACACCATAGAAGCAAAATTCATTATCTTAAGCAAAAATGCATGGCTCTGAATTCAACAGAGAGTCCACAAAAGAGTAAATGAAGATTTCCTTCCAGCATGGCTATGAAGCAGTGGTTGAATGCCTAAGAATCTTGACTGGGAAAACACAATCTTCCACTGCATCTGACATGCAAGTAAATAAACTCAATAAAGTTTATTTAAAATTGAATACTTGTGCAATTTATTCAATATTAATTTCCACCAAAAAGTAATTATGTGCCTATTTGTTTTAAACAGACAGACAATGATAATACTGCACCTGACATTGGAATGCAGCCTGGTGAGGGTGGAGCACAACCAGCAAATGAAGGTCATGGTGTGCATCCTGGTACTGGATGTATTCATGTGCTATACAAAATGCAATATGGATTAATACAATTAAACATCTTTAATTGCAATTGGTGTATTAATTAATGTAACCTTTCGTATTTCAACTTTAGAGCATGTAGAGCGTGATCAACATGTTGAGCATGATCAGGCTAGAGAAGATCAGGAACATGATGTGGCCCCATCAGGTAAAGAGGACCACTCTAATGTTCTTTTAAACATATTTAATTGCAATTGGTGTATTCTTTAATGTAACCTTTCATGTTTCAACTCTAGATCAGGATTTAGAGGGTTTTCAAAATGTTGAGCACGAGGCTATATGACAAGATCAGGAACATGAGTGGCCCCATCAGGTAAAGAGAACCACTCTAATGTTCTTTTAATTAATAAAATGCTTGTAACAATAATAAAAAAACATATCAATTAACATTTCTTTGTTATTGCAGCAGACCCCCCCTTGAAGCGGCCTCCACATCATGATCAGTACACGACTAGGCGTACATTAAGATCAAGAGCAGAGGGCAGAACAACTGAAAGGGGGATAGATGATTTAGAAAATGATACTCCACTTTAGCTTTTTTTAGCTTCAAAATTAAAGAAACAAAAAAAAAATGATTGTAATCATATTATGACAACCATATTTTTGATAATACGTAACAACTGAATGAATGAATGTTATATGTTAATGAATGAATGTTATGTGTTATTAATGGATGGATGAATGAATGTTATATGTTATTAATGGATGAATGAATGATTAATGTTATATGATCAGGTATGGGGAATTGAGAGTGATGTGAGGGGGGAGGGCCAAATGAGCTTCCACCGTCACGTGGTTGGCCCTATTAAGTAGAGAATATTAAACTATTCTTGAAACAAAGAGAAGCTCAATCCAATTACTACATGCAAGTATCTTTTTAATTCCTCTATCTTTCATCAATCTCTTTACTATTTGAACCTCGTAATGTTTTACATGAAGAATCCATTATTGTGAAATGTGCCTCCAGTTGAGTAAACTAAATCCATGCTCTACATCATAATTTCAAGTTGTTTCCATTCCAATGTTCTGAGTTTAGTTTGTTTGTATGGCTTTGTATGAATACCACATTGTGTTGTGTGTGGATTTGGTTTCAAAGCTCTATTTCTTTTGTTTTTAGTGGTGACATAACTCAAAAATTTGACTTTTTGTGCATAATAGGTTAGTGGAAAAATAAACATCTCTTAAGGATTTAGAGGCTCGATTGAGATAGATACATGGATATTTGGATCTTGTTGTTGTTGGGAGGCTTCCACTTAACCATGAAATTTTGTACCATCTGTAGGTATGCAAAAAAAATTCTACTTACATTCATTCAACTTACTGTCTTCCTCTCAAATTGATGCATTCATGTGTCATTTGAGAGGGTAACTCCATAAATTTTTTGTCACAATTGAAGAATAATGCATTAGCTTATGTCCATCATGAAAATAACAAGGGTTATTATGGAGCAATTTGATAGGAAATAAGTAGATCCCATAGTATGCTACAGGCCTTCTACTACAACCTTGTTCATGATAGAAGATTCTTGTTTTGTGACATGGAAAGAATACATTAAGTGATTGACAGACCAAGGATAGTAAAATATGTAGGAATAAGTAATTGAGAGTGAGTAGGGGAAGCTTCTTTAGATGATCAACTAGATGATCAAACCACCAACTTAGCACAACTCTCTCAAATACTCTTTAAGTGGACCTTTCCAATCCACTATTCCTTCAAGGAAAAGAACCAACTCACCTAGGGTTCTTGTACTCTCACAACCAAGAGGGTTTGTAACCACTTAGATCATGTCAAATAGGACCAAACCAAAACTTAACACCCTAATTTTCACTTAGGAAACTCCATTTTCTCATCGCTCTAACCTTTAGGCCTCTTTACCCTTTCAACCCTTGTAGCCTTGCCCGATAGGACAGTCAAAATAAAATCCACATACAAGCCTGTACCAAGCCCAAACCACTGAACTTAGATAGGTATTATATGCCCCTACAAGGCCTCAAAACCTTCCTTCATGACAGTGAATAGAAAAAGAGCAATGGACCAAAACATCGTTGCCCCAAGAGGCCTAATTGGTTGGCTACAACAGGACAGTTGACTATCTTGTGGATAGCCTTGTGTTGTGTGTACTTCTTCCTCCCATATTTTATTTTTTTCACTTCTAAATTTTTTGCAACAATCAACAAGCATGGATTCAAATGTTCTAGTTCCTCTTCTAATTCCATGTAACTGCCATCAATGGAAAACTAAGGTTCAACTAATACTAAAGAACAAGAGGTTATATAGAGTTACAATGGGGGTAGAAAAAAAACGTACAGATGAAAGTGCTAAAGTTAAGTGGTTCAACAAGGGTAATCAAGCTTTTTTATTCTTATTTTATATTGAAGTAGCACAAGCCACCTTCCGACCTGAGTTCATAAATAATATTGATGAGTATATTGTCTTCCAATCTTTGGACCGTGAACAAATAAGTAGCATTGTGAGATTACAGGTATGTAGATCATTTATTTTTTTGAAAAACTTATCATTTCTAAAGTACAAACAAAGGTAGAAAAATTTTCTGCTTAGTTAATAAAGAATTTATTTGTGACTTATAATAACTGAAGATGCACATAAAATTGTATAAGATCCAAGTAATTTAGGGAATTCATAATAGGATATGCAGCAAGGGGGTAACTCAAGTGCTTAATACAAATATTTGGCTGCAGTGATTTGGTCAACAAACCTTGTTTGCTCCTTTGTCTGAATTCCATGTTACTGTGCATTAACTCCTGAACTATAACCATTAGGGAGCTTTATATCTCATCCGGACATCTTTAGCTAGATCACAACATCAATTATGTATTTTTCCTAGTATATCTTTTGTTATATGATGAAGAGAGAAAATTCACTCTTTTGTTGTTGTAAACTGTGAAAGAACCCAAAAATTTTCTATCCCAAAATTCCATCCTCTTACAAAAAAGAGAATATATTGCTTTTCAATCTGTTATTGATTTATAATTGATTCTTGAGGTCATATATTAGGGAAGTCAGCATTCCAATGGCCAATAAATAAACAGATCTTCCATGTAATGCTTTCCCACTTCAATTCCTTCTCAACATTCTCTATAAATGCATATAGAGTTTCAAAATCTTTAGGTTTATCAACAAATTTTAGAGGAAATTTCTTCCCTAATGCCTTCTCAAATACAACCACCATTATTATTATCATCTGCAACCCTTGTGTAGTAACTTTGAAACTTGGTAATTTTATTGTTATTTTCTTTTGAAGTACACACATGCAAAATAGTTGTTTATGCACATAAGAGATAACAAAAGCAACCACATGTCAATTGCATACAAATTGATGGGGAGAAGATAAACACCCAAAGTTACTAAAACATCATTAGCATATCCTACAATCATTGCATTCCAAGAGATGACATCTCTTTGAGCCATTCCATCAAATAGTTCACGTGCCTTATCTATACTTCCACATTTTGAATACATGTCTACTAGAGAATTTCCAACTATAATATTTGAAAAAAATCCCCCTTCCATTATGTTATGATGGATGTCCATACCCTATTCCAAAGCTCCCCTTTTGGCACAGGAAGGGAGGATATTCACAAAGGTTGTTGAATTTGGCTTTACACCAGCCAATTACATTTGCTTTAAAATTTATAAAGCCTTTTGAACAAATCTATTTTGTGCATATCCTGTAATCATTGCAGTCCATGACACGACATTTCTTTGAGGCATTATGTCAAACAATTCACGTGCCTTGTCTATGCTTCAACATTTTTCATACATGTCTAATAGGGCAGTTGCAACTACAACTGATGAAAATCCTCTATCCTTTATGTTTTGATGGATGTCCATACCCTATTAAAAAGCTCCCCTTTTGGCACAGGCAGGGAGGATGTTGGCAAATTTTGTCGAATTTGGCTTTACACTAGCCAATTACATTTTCTTTTAAAAAAATTGCACAATTTCGTCAAAATTTCGATGAACACAACCAACAAAACTTCAAAAAATGACTAATAAACTTGTTGTACCTCTGAAGAAATGGCCGATTTTATGGCATTCCTATTTTGTCACTATTTCATTGATTGAATGGTGGTGTTTTGACGTTCTGGTTGATTTTTGCTGCTTGTTTTCTAGCTAATGTTCGTTGATAAAGCAACACATTTTTCGTCAGAATTTCGACGAACATAACACCTTTACCATGGAAATTACCGACGAAGTGGTGTTGTGAGTTCGAAATTTCAAGGTATGTTGAGAAAGCGATGAAAACGTTTTGACGAAAAAATTTTGAAGTGGTTCATCGGTGTTCCGACGATAGTTTGTCAAAATTTCAACAAACGTTCGTCAGAAAATGGAATTGAATACAGTAGTGTTATGTTCTTGGTCAAAACTCAAACAATCCATAAAAATTTGTAAAATCTCATAAAACTCCAAAAACATTTGAAAAATGAAAATCCAAAACATTCAAATATCAGAAAAGCACAAAAACATTGGAAAACATTCAAAAAACCTAAACAGCCTCAAATATCTTAGAGAAAACCTTAAACAACCTCAAATAATTGAAAAGAAAAACATTCACATAAGCTTTCGAAAAGATCAAAAACAACCTCAAAACATTTTCAAAATACCAAAAACATTAAAATATTTTAGAAAATCCAAAACCATCCATATCATTGTGCTTTCACCTGTAATAAACCTTCACCCATAATAAATCAATCCTCACCCTCAACCTTTGGCAAAACAAAGACAAAAAAGGTATAGCAAATCATAAAGTGAGAATCTAAGTGTCAAAATCTAAAGTCTAGTTCATAGGTAAATGTGTCAGTGAAGTTTGTATCAACGGCTTATCATAAAGCTCATCATCATCCTACATCAAACCATCTAATCAACATTTCCTAGGATGTATCCTTCCTGTGATGGACATCAGCATCAGAAATCACCTTAGCTAAATTAAAATGGCAAGAGATATAGATAACACTAACTGTATTTTTTTAATATTTTCTTGTGATTTATCTTAATGACCCATTCCAAGGACCTCTCAATGATGTCTATAAAAATGATTTAGAGAGAAACGAATGGGGCATTGATCATTATCTTTCGTTTTGTTGTGCTTGTGGGTATTCTTGTAAAATAATCTTGGCGCATACTTGCTTAGTTGTGTAGGGAAGTTGTTTGGAGAACATTGTTGACTATTGTGTATGCTTTGGTCCAATATATTCTAAAGCTTCTAACTTACATTCCAATGAGGTTTCTATATGTCAAGGTGTGAACAAGAACTATCCTATATATTTGCAGAGTCAAAGTCCATTACACTAGATACAATGTCGTCCTGGTTATCAATACCTTGATGCATCGTGTCTGTGTTATATAAAACAATAAGGAATGACAAAAAATACTAATCCCAAGATATGAGAAAATCATCATCATCATCATCATGCATTTCTCATCACCATCTCTAATAAAGTCTTGGTGGATCATAGACTTGTTGGATCTTTTGAAACAATAATCAAAATCAACGTCCAATCATCTTGTTTCTTCTATCTTCTCTCTACGCTAACCTAGTATCATGACAGTCAGCAAAAACATCACCAATGCATCTATCCTACATCCACAAATCATCAACATGCATAATCATACCATATCATGAAACATACATCCTGCATCATCATTATCATTTAAGTTGTGAAGGAAAATATAGATTTGTTATTCTAAGCACCTTAAATCATTGCACATATATCATTAACATACATCACATTATTATATCATAAGCATAAGCATCTGCATTATCCATCCGTACATCCAATGCATACATCATCACATCAAAAAATTGCATAGAAAATACATAAAAAGAAATGCATCAATATCATTTGCATAAGCCTGAACATCTGCATATCATATCATCCATCCCATAACATGTCATGACAAGATATTGAAAAATAAGTACATCCATCCACTGCATTACATTGCATCGCATATCACATATCGCATATTACCATTTCATATCGCATAAGCATAAATAAAATAATTGCATCCATACATGATAATATATAAGCATCCCATATCACATCAAATGCATCCATACATTCATAAGCATGAAATAAAGTGAATACATCGCATCACATCGAATATGTATCATTCATATATATTTCAAAAAATGACTGTTATGGTACAATATTTGAATCAGTGTATGTATATCGATCATAAATACAATATCCATGAGGCTATCAAAAAGGATCCCATGAATGTATATTTGTGTAACAAATCGGGCAATAATAAAAAAAGTATCTATGTACAAATGAGCTAGCCCTGATGGATGCTCCCCTCACCAGGTGGCCTCTCTGGCTGATCCTTGGCCCTCGGGTGTGCCCCACTCCTCTGAGAATAATCTAGCTATTTAAGAGCCTATGGGACATCCCTGTGGTAATGCATCTTGTAGTAGGTTGCCTCAGTCACAGCCCCCCTATATAATCAAGCATAACATACCTGCCCCTGAGCTATAGCTATCATGGTCTCTAGTTGTTGACGTTGTTCGACCTCCTGTGACAATTGCATCTTGATGGTCTATCTGAGCTACCACTCATGATCTATGTCAACCATGACAACTTTTATCTATTGTCTAGCCTAATCTCTCTCAATAGTGATCACCAAAACCTACTAACAGGCCTGATCCCTCTCACTCCTGATAGCCTATACCTGTTGTTGCAACTACTATATCTATAAATCATGGGGATCTAGACCTGGTGGTGGTGGTGGCTATTGTGGAGGTTGTTGTTGTATCGATGGCTAACAAGGAGGATGTTGATCTACTGTTGGCGCTCCTGGGATCTATCCATCATGTCCATTTTGGCCATTTTGTCCCTTGCCCTGACCCTTGCCTCTACTTTCACCCCTTGCTCTTGGTATCCATCATGGAGGTGCACCTGTTGGATCTGTCAATTGGCGAGGGGGTGTGAACCATGCATCATATGCAGGCGTCATCTAAGTGTCTGCCTATCCCTAATCATATGCCCATGGTCGGGAAACCAACTACCAAAATTCGTCCACCACCTCCTGGGATGGAATCATAGTTCCCATGCTAGTGACTCTCATGTTGACCTGGAAAAGATAGTGGTGTATGCATCATCTATCCTATCCGACCTGTCTCCAAACTATCAGTCCACCCTATCTAGCAGGTATCATTTGATAATAGTGTGCTCTCAACCCTACATGTATCGAGTATGTCAAGCAAAGAAGAGTTGTTGCACATCATCATACCATGTTGGCATCTGAAGCCAAGGTTGCCATATAAATACTATCATATCATCAATGACCCTGCACCAGTACGTAATCCCAAGCTTCTTGTATGTTGTAATGTAATGGAACCTCGGTACCTCCATACAACAGGAACATCTAGCTCCACATCTACCATCTAAAAAATTGATCACGGGACAACGATCTCCCAAGCCCAAATATTTAGTAAGGTGACCCCTGTGTTGATCGCCCTGCCATTGCAATATAGAAAATTGTGCATATCATGGTATAAGGAGGCCAGCATCACTAGCCCCCATGCATACTAAGTCCTCCAGAATAGCATCCTATGTCAAGCCAAGCCCCATCCCAAACTAAATCCTCTGCTCCATTGATCTAGAGCCACCAAACCTGAGATGATAGTTGCAATAATCAATTTGAAAGTGGGCACCTGACCTTTGTACATCTCAAGGTCAATCTAGGAAGTGACGAGGATAATGTCCTTCAACTCCATCACCTCATGGCATGCATCATAGTTGGCATTAGATTCATTGATAACATGCTCACCATGTATCGACAAGCACAATATCCGCCATACATCCTCTAGTGTAACTGTCGCCTCACTAGTAGGAAGGTGGAACGATGAGGTCTCGTTGTGCCATCACTCACACAATATTGTTATCATCGCCAGATGTGTTTGAACGATGGGAATGTATGCAACATCTCACAGACCAATCTCCCCCAAGTGCTCCTATCACAAGTCAGATAAATCACCAAGTCTGGATAGGATAGTTGGTCGGTGCTCACGGGACATCAAATGCAGGATCACCTCCTGCACCCATGAAGCGCACAACATCAAAAAAAATTGAAAAAAATTGGCTAAATTTAAAGTTTTCATCCCCAAAATGACAATTGTGTCGCTATTTACGATAGCATTGCAATAATTCAAATTTCAAATAGCGACGCTAGAGGTATTTAAATTGTAAATCAAAATTTGTGTCGCTAAAAATGTGTACGTCGTGATTTAGCTTTGGTGAAACCCTAACCCTAATTTTCAAATCAAGAAGTGTGTTGTCATGCACATATGTGTCACAATTTAAAATCAGAAACCCTCATTCTAAATTGTGAACTGCGTCACAATTCACATATGCGTTGCTAAAATTCAAATTAGCATCACCGATTCTCAAACTAGCGTCACTCTAGAGTGACGCTGCCAAAGTTCAAATTTCAAAAAGCAATAAATGCACCAAAAAGTCAAATTTCAAATCAAGTTTCGAATCACATACCGGTTCTCCTACTCCTAGAAGCCTCTGGTACTCTTGAATCTAGTTAGAAATGTGTCGTGGGAGCACTCATTGTGCCATTTTTTCGAAGGGTCAGAGCTCAAAATGCAAGAAATCCTGAAGGTGTGAATCCACAAATGAATTAAAAGTGACCCTTCCTCACCTATTTATGCTAGAAAATTAGGGATTTTTTCCCTAATTTAACCATCAAGCTGGGGGTTTTCACCATTTTCACCAATTTTTCCAAACTAAACCTTATTTTGCATCTTTTTTCATGTTTTTTGCATCCCAAAGCCTTTTCAATCTCCTTGGGCAACATTTTAACCTTTGTCAAGAAATCAACCCAAAATTCAAAATTTTCGCTAGATTTCTCAAGGGGGAAAGGAACCAACTTATTCCTTCCGCTGGGACAATAGTTGCGCATCCAAAAATTAGAATTTTTTTGTTTTTTGATTTAAGCAATATTTTTTAATCCGAATGGCACCAATCTTTGAACCAACGTAATAGGTACTTCGCTTCAAAGAGGGGAAAAATGTCTTGAATCATATCATACACTCAAATCAGGTATACTAACATCATTTCCTCTTGAAACCAATCCTCTTTTCACTTAATTAATTAAATTAGCATATCTAATTAATTAATGGCATCATTTTCACCTATTAACCTAATTTATCAAATCGTGTTAATTCACCCCCTTTCATGCTAACACTTTGTCCTATTAAATTAATTAAGTCAAACTATTTACTTTAAATCCCTGAATCTTCTTATTTAATTAAATAACCCTAAGTTATTTAACTAAATGTCATTCCACCTTTCCCCCATTCATTAAATCATTTTATTTAATGAATATCATTAATTCTTCTAAATCCCCTAATTGTATAATTAATATTGTTTAATTATCAATTAAATCTAATTCCCCCCACTTGCAAGGGAATATTCCTCCTTTGCACATTCCTCCAAAAAGGGAATATTCCCATGGAATATTCTTTTACATAATTTAATTTAGTTTTAATTAACTAAATATCCTTTTTCCTCACCCATGAGAATATCCTCTCTCCTCACTCATTTGAAAAAGGGGAATATTCTCTTTTCTCAACAAACTTAGCTTCTTGAGCAAGTTAACTTGTGACCTCTTGAACAAGTTGAAAGTGTGTTTGTTTGATGGAATGTAAACCCTTGATTAAATATCATCTTACATTCTCACCCATTGATGAGAATCCATGATCCATGCCTCTTCTTCCTTTCATCCTTGACTGTTGATTGATGTCTTTTATCTCATCCATTGATCTCTTTTTACCTATTCTATAAATAGATCTTGTCTCTATTGAATAGGAATCCATCTTTCAGAGCAAACTTATGCTATTGAAATCACTCACACTCATACTTTGCACACATTTAGCATATTTTAGTTTAAATTAGTTGCATAATAACTTAGCTTCCATTAATGG